>JAYEVE010000233.1:0-69554 GCA_036346375.1 Guadua angustifolia
CAATCCAATAGCAGCAAGTCCTTGTAGAGCATGCCAACTCCCAAATGCATATGATCAAATTGGATATAACCTTTCAAAAGTACTATGTAATAATCCCTTTGCCAAACTATATGAAGATTTAACTCAAGGCGAGAAGTATGTCATCCTTTGACAATTCAATCCATCTCCGATCCGTGACATATTAATGTTGTGATTGACTTCTCAATCACGATGGCCATGCACTTCCTTAATCATATCACACGAGTGGCCTAGACATATATCTCCTTAACAGAGGGCAAATTCCATCTTGATCACCACTTCCTCTCGCATGTTTCATAGCAAACATGAAAGCTATCTTTATAACTATCCGTTAGGAAATAGCGCCAGGCCCCATGGTAAACTATTACACATGTAGGGAATGTGATAATCTCAGTCTAAAGATCATACATCCACTATGTATGAGATACATCGATGACACCTAAGAATGTAACATTCTCACGGTCCCATTGCGGTCTATCTAACACATGTTCTTCATCATGAGTTCACAATGTATTGATGATATCTCCATATCCCATGATCTATGAAACATGATCATCGATCAATACATGTGTTGATCTATTCATCGTTGTCCTATACGAAGATACCCGATCATAGATACTTCAATTATATCAATAAGTAGAGAGTTTCATAAGCAAGTCACATACTTGTCGATCAATATAATGATATACATTCATTGGACCAATAATCATATTATTATTCATATAATGAGTCATGTTACAATCATCTATAGATCGCCTCAAGGGCATAACACTAACACGACGCCCGGTCAAGAGACTAAGACTACCTTAAAGGGCCCTCCCATCGAGGAACAAGATATGGAGCCCGATGCGCCTCGGATTCCCAGAAGACCAGGCTGCCCACTACCGTGTTCTCTCATGGACCCGGAGGCGAGTACCGCTCGAGACTTTGGTGGTACCGAGTGGCACGCAAGGTCAGCCAAACAAGACCTCCTCCGTAGGTTAACTTTTCTGGCGATGATCTTCCGGGCTTCTCCTGAACGCCGAGACGCGGGATCCGGAGCGATACCGGACAGAGGATGTCCGCTCCGTAAACCGAAAAGAAGGGTGTTTTCCGGCTTGCCCAACTAGGTGTAGTTCGGCCACCACAACACATGGAGTTCTTCCGCATCGCGCTCCGCCAGGAGCCGATCAATGCTCTAGTCTTGAGGCCCTCAACACCGGCTTGGTGTGTTCGCTGCATTGTTTCTGATGGGCCAACCAAAACATACATTATATTGGTGCCCATATTGTCGCAGAACTCCATGAAAGCCGACCGTGAATTGAGTACGATTGTTCAGAATGATGCGGCTGCACTCCAAAGCCGGTAAAGATCTCGCATGAACTTGAAGCCGAAGCCGTGATGGCACGCACGCGCTTTGACCCACTTGGTAAACTTGTCAATGGCGACTTAATAGGTGAGTAAAGCCCTCAGAGTCTGCGGAATGACTCCAGGATATCATTTGCATCGCTAACCACCAAGAGAGCGGGATGGTTTGCAGAGCCTAGGCTAGTCGGTGGATTTGCTGGTGAAGAATTGGCATGCCGATTTCTCACCACCGCAAGCATCCCGAGGGCGAGGGCCAATAAAAATCCTTTGGCGAAATGCTTTTGCGATCACGCCCGCCGACATATGGCTCCCAAGACATGCCTCCGGGATATCGAGAGAGGGTGTCTCTCTTCCCGAGCGACGACTTCAAGAGAATACTCTTACTCCGCAGATAGGTCCCCACCTACCGTAGTATAGCACTTGGCCTATGCGGCAATTTTTCACCGAGAATCGTGCTGGATCACTTGGTCCCGTGAGGAAGGCTGGATAGGATCCATCCACTAACCCTCCCGCCAAGTGTGGCAACCACACGTGACCGCCTGCACGCATTGCTTTTTCCGGTGCAGACCAATGACACGCGCCTTCCCTCCCAGACTTGCGAGGCGGGGCGCCACCTTCCCTCCCTCGACCGAGGTCGCGACAGACGACCGCCTCCCCACCGAAGTCGGAGGTCGGATGGTTACACCATCGTCCCCACCTGAGTCGGGGGTAGCGACGGACGGTCGCGATAGTCTTTCTTCAAAGACCCCAACCGGAACAAAAGTTCTTAAGGATGCGAGCTGTGAAAGCCCGTCCGCCATGTGGTTGTCACATCGGGGGATATGGATATACCCCAGTCCTTCGAAGTGGCGCTCCATCTTTCTAACCTCCGCCATGTACGCAGCCACGGTAGGGTCGGAACATTGAAATTCCTTTCGCTCGTGATTGATAACTAGCAGGGAGTCGCCTTTGACTTGTAGACGACGGACACCTAGCGCCGAGGCGGTGCGCAGCCCTACCAGCAGGCCTTCGTATTCGGCGATGTTGTTGGTAGCCTTGAAATCGAGGGCGACCACATGCTGGAGAACGTCACTAGTCGGAGAGACCAGGACAACCTCAGCTCCCGTGCCTTTGAGCCTGAAGGAGCCATCGAAGAACAAGGTCCAAGGAGAAGGTCGGTTTCTTCAGCCAGAGTGGCAAGAGTCCACTCAAGAATCTAACATCGCTACTCGACTTTTAATGGCGCGCGGGTTACAAACTTGAGGCAAGATTCCCAAACCAAATTATTTGGCGACAGGCTTCGACTTCCTTGCCAGGAGGATCTTCGCAAGGATAGACCGGGACACCGGGATTTTCACCCTTGAAAATAGTACCGCAGCCTTCGGACTCCATTAGAATGGCGACAAGATCTTCTATGCTTGGGTATCTAGTCTTCGCCGTAGCACCTGTCGACGTAGTAGACCCGCCGATGCCTTCCTCTCTTCCACCAAGATCGCGCTCACCATCGCTAGGTTGGCGTAATGCATGAGCATGGTTCGCCAAGCCCGGGGCGACTAGCACCAAGTGAGGAGAGGTATCGCTTCAAATCTTCAAATGCTTGCTGGCTTCTTCGCCACTCAAGTGGTTGGTCTTCTTCAATAGCTTGAACAGGGGTAGCCTTCTTTCTCCCAACTGGGCGATAAATCGCCCGAGGGACACCAGGCGACCAGCCAGGCACTGCACTTGCTTGAGCCGAATTGGCGACTTCATGTGCTCAATGGCCGCTATCTTATCTGGATTAGCTTCGATGCCCCGACTGGATATAAGAAAGCCTAACAACTTCCCGGAGGGCACGCCGAACACACACTTTTCAGGTTGAACTTTAAGCAATTCTTCTGGAGGTTAGCAAAGGTTTCCTCCAGGTCTTCGATTAATCCCTCACTCTTCTTAACTTTTACGACCAAGTCATCGACGTACACCTCAAGAATTCGCCCTATCTGTGGATGGAAAGAAATGTGCATGGCACGTTGATAAGTAGAACCAGCATTCTTTAACCCAAAAGCTATTCTGATATAACAATAAACTCCCATGGGGGTTACAAAAGCAGTTTTTTCTTCGCTTCTCCGCCATGCTAATGTGGTAGCGCAACGCTGGCCCTAAAGCACAAGACACATCCTGACCACGAGTCGACAATGAGGTCAACGGTGGGTAAGGATCCTTCGGGCCTTTTGTTGAGGCTCGGTGAAGTCGAACACATTCGCCACCTCTCGTTGGATTTCTTGACAAGCACGGTTGGCAAGCCACTCAGATGAGAGACTTCCTGGATGATCCCACGCCGAAGCAATCTCTACCTCCTCGAATGGCATCTTGCCGCCGTGCCGCCTCTAGACCTTTTGTCGGACCGGCGACTCGAGGCGGCTGAATCGGTGCTCAATCACCTCCCTAGGGATCCCAACATGCTCGACAATTGCCAGCGAACACGCCGGAGTTAGACTAGAGGAAGGTGACAGGATCTTCCTATTTGGCGCCGAGGTGGCGCCAATGTAGACGGTTCGGGTTCGCCACTGTGGGACCACCTTAACCTCACCCCAGAGCGGGCGAGGCACGGTCCCGTCGGGGCTCTAATAGGCGGATTAGTCGACCCTACGCAGATGGCGCCGCTATGTCCAAGGCGGCTTGTGGCAACGCAGGCTTCCTGCCCACCGATGGTTAGGGGCCACCAGTTCGGTATCTTCACCACCATGTACGGATAGTGGGTTGCCGCGATAAACATGGCCAACGCCGGCCGAGCAAGGCGTAGGGGAGGTCAAGTCGGCGACCAAATCCACCATCTCGTGCGGTAGTGTTTCTCCCGGTGACGGGAAGGCGACTGCCGAGGGGATCGAGCCACCCTGGCTATCCCATAGAAGGGCAAGGCGAACTCTTGCTACTGATTCGAGCGCTCGACTTTTGAAGGACAGGAGGTTGATGGAGCTCCTCCGCCGACTAGCACCCGCCAAGCTTCACATTCCGGATCGAGGAAACCACAACCGGAGGTGACCTAGGCCAGAGGCTCCTGTGGTGGTCGGCCGAAAGGTGATCGGCCCCGACCACTTCAAGATCCCACCGCCTGTGGGATCGTGGCGCGCATCCTCCTCACCGCTTGTAGGTCACGTTGGAGGAATAGGTCGAGCCACCATGAATGTACGCCATTTGGTCCGCTCAAGCAAAGCGGATAGGGCCTCGCCTTGGTCATCGCGGGGGGCGCTTCCTTGAGTTGTTTCGCTTCACCATCTTGCATACAACCGGCAAATGCCACCAGTCGGGTGTTGGACCTGTGGATTGGGCAGTAAAGCTTGCCCTCTTTCTCCTCACGACGGTCATTCCTTCGACCGCAGCGATCATCCCGCGGCCCACGGTCGGCCAAGGACTTGGTGTCCTTGTGGTCGCTCGTGGTTAGGACCCGCTCGGTCTCGATCACCACGCCGCCTCTTGCTCATGGAGCGGACCCCTTGAAGTCCCAAGCCTCGTTGCGACCACGCCTGGGCAGCACCCATCCACGCTCCAAGACTTATGCGTGAGGGAGAAAAGCTCAGAGGTGGTAGCGCTGTTGCGGGTTGCCATCTTCTCCCGCATCTTACGGTCTCGAACGCCTCTCCGAAAGGCGATGACAACCGACCGCTCAAATCCGGAATCGATAGGCAATGGCTGAATCATAATGAAGTCGCCAAACGACTTTTTTCTGCTCTAGGCATGGAGATCATCCTCCATGCCCTGGGCCAGTGTATGAGCCTTGAAAGTTGGTGACAAAATACACAACCTCCCACGAGTATATCGACCGCAGGAGGTTTATCGACCAAGAGCGGTCGAGCCCGCCAAGGCCGCTGGAAGTAGTTGGCCATGGCCTTTTCGACCCACTGCACGCCCGCACCACCGCGGTGTAGATCTCGCAAAACTCCTCCGGGTTGGTGATGCCGTTGTACTTCTCGATGGATGCGGCGAAACCTCTTGACGCCACACGGCGCAATTGCCAGAAAACGCTCGCACCCGATGCGAGGGGAATCACGGCCCACCGAACTCGCCCGAAAGCGGGAGCGCGAACTTGGTTTCAAAGAATCGGAGGAGCGAACCTCCTCTTCGCTCCGAGGATGAGAATCATGGGAGGAGCTCTCATCATCAGGAGCCATTCACCTGTTGTGGCCTTGCTCCTGGGCCCAACGACGCTGCAGGTGGTAGCGCAGATCTTCGCCGTGCCGCCAGCGACGCTCTTCTAGATGAGCCCGCAGGTCCTCACGGTCCCTCACGGAACCGGGACCCATGTCTTGTATGCTTTTTCCTTTACTCTGGCCCCCCTAGTCAGAGCTCTTCCCGCCCGGGCGGCTGGACGCTTGGGTGCGATCAGCATGCACCCTTGATCGAGAGGCACCGATAGTATCTGATCGGTTGGGCACCCTTACGCGGAGCTGGGCTGCATCTATGAGGCCAGCGATGTCCCGCAGCCACGGCGTAGCCGGGGTATCTCCTGCAAGTTCCACCGGAGGGTGGTCCAAGAGAAAACAAACCGCATGCAGGTTCTGAGCTGGGGTAGCCACCTCCATGGCCAGCCGATGTCGCACCGGATGTCTGCCGCGCTGTGGCGGCGGCATCCGCCTCACGGGCAGCGAGGCGATCTCTCGTCCGGCAGGGTTGCCGGGACGTGTTTTGAGCGCTACCAGCCCCCGTCGCCTCTGGTTGTCTCGAAGGGGAGCCCGCCATCACCAAATGCGCGGGCCTTCTCGAAAAGAAGACCGAAATCCACCGGAGAGATGGCTGGGTGGACCAACCGCTAGCCCCCTACCTAGCGCGCCCCTGTCGGTGTTTTTCACCTGATAGGACCCTGTCAACAGACGGGGCTTCCCCTGGCAAGGGGATTGATTTTCGGTAGAGGGCGTCTTCACGATCGGAAACCCTAATGACTCTCACAAGAAGGATACTGGGGCCAACAGACCAAAGAACGCAACGATGTATCTAGGTTCGGGCCCCCGAGATGGGTAATAGCCCTACGTCCTGCTAGATCTCTATTGACGTGTATCGAGCTGGTTACAAGGCTCTGGCTCTAATGTTCGTCTTCTTAGGTCAACTCGATTTTTTTGATCGGATCCTCCTCCATGCACCGTAGCCCTTATATAGACGGCTCGTCGCAGTGAGAGGATGACATCATACTGAGCTATCACTCATTTATTACACCTATCAGAGTAGTCTTGTTCCTCATGCCTCATTTAATGTTGGTGCAGGGCTTCATTTAATGACGGCGCATGGCCTCGCCCGGTCCACCCGGGACGTGACTTTCCTGCGACAAGTAAGGTGTGAGGCGTCAGAGGAATGGGCCGTTGCCTTGTTCTGACACAGCTTGACAAGCCCTAACACAACAAGTTGTGGAAGGAGACTTCGAGGCGGTTTCTTTTCATCCATTTGGTCGTCGGCCAGCGTAGGGCGTGATCGCCACTTGCTCGCCAAAGCCGCCACCGGGCCGACAGCAGCAAGGCGTGATCGCCACCGCCGCCAAAGCCGCCAATCGACCGACACTCAGAGAGCAGGCGTGACGCCACCGCCGCCAGTCGCCACTGGCCGACGCCAGCGTAGTAGGGCGTTATCGCCACCGCCGCCAAAGCCGCCACTGGTCGACACCGCAGCAGCGGGCGTGATCGCTCACTCGCCGCCAAAGCCGCCACTGCCGACACCGAGCGAAGTAGGCGGACGCCCACCGCCGCCAAAGCCGCCGCTGGGTCTCGTCAGCGGAGAGGGTACCAGCGAAAGTACGCCGACAACAGTATATCTTATTACCAAAGATCCGAACAATGCTCAAAGAGTTTCCTACTATCCGATGCTCGTGACATTGTGTGAGGTATTCCATGTCTTCAACAAAACGGTTATGTATCATAAACTCATAATGTTCTAGAACATTTTGCATACTTATTATGTGTTAGTTGTAAGTATCAAAATTTTTATTTTTTTTACCGTGCCCAAGGTGCTATCATATATATGGCTAGACTTGATTTAGTTAATTTATTGCTTAATATTCATATGGGAAGGGAAATGAAGGGACCTCCTTTGGGACAGAGTATGGAAAAGTTGATTCTGGATTCTAGGAGAATCAAGTGGGCTTTGCACAATTAGAAGTAAATTTGTACATAAAATCAGAAACTATCACCCACCCGATTCTCCCAAAATCCACAATCAGCTTTTCCATGATATGTCCCAAAGGTGGCCATAATGCCATCAAAATAATTGTGAATTGCACTATTACTCTTCAAATTATGTAGTGTGATATCTTCAGAAAAGCATCAGATGATATTTTTTTCTTGAGAAATGTTGTTAGATGAATTGTAGGTTAGTTTTGATTGTACTAAGTGATGAATAGAGTAAAAATGACACCAAGGTTGTGTGTATAAATAGACGATTCTAGTCTAGAATAGGGCATATCACAGACACTTCTAGCTTAGAACCGTTTATGATGCTATGTCATTAGATACGGTTCTAGGCTAGAACCGTCTCTGATGTTAATTTTCAGCAGCATACCAAAAATGCGTACGTGATATGCCCTTTTTATCACTGACACATGTTTACAGATGGTTTGCAAAACCGTCTCTGATGGAATTTTTGAACCATCTGTGATAAGATTTTATGTAGTAGTGCCCAAACGGCATCATCTTTTGCTTGGTGTTCGAAGCCCAGCAACTCTGGCCTCGACCCCCTCGATTCAACGAGATCCGCCTCTCTGTAAAGCCGTCTGTGATAAGCTTTTATGTAATAGTGCCCAAACGGCATCATCTTTTGCTTGGTGTTCGAAGCCCTAGCATCTCTGCCTCGACCCCCCTCCCCCAAAAAAAATTGATTGAAGCAACAAGTTCGGTCAATTCTAGCCTCTCCATGGAAAGAGAAACCTCCACGTGAGCTTCGATCATGACACATGCCTTTAAGGAATTTTTTTTTAATAATACATTTTTTATTCGGAATTTCAAAAATATTCCACCGAAAAAAAATTTCAGAAATATACCTCTGTCGCACGTTGGACGCATGCGATAGAACCTAAATAGAAAAATACCGCAGGCGGCCGGTGCACGTGGCTTGCGGGCTCTGTGCAGACGGCGAACGCGGCAACGGAACCGAACGGGCGAGCGTCCAGATGCGGTAACATCGCGATGAGGCGAAAAGGCACTGTCGTGACGCGGCGAAAGTGTTATAGGAGGCCATCAGACCACTAGATGTGCAGCGTAAGCGGAGAATCTTGAATTTTTGTATTTAATATTTTTGTTGACAATTTTGTTGTAAGTTGGTTGTACATAATTGTCCTGTAATGAATCGGAAAAATTATTTTATTTCACGTTAGTGATACGCATTTCACTTAGGGGTTTAAGGCTAGCCTCGTAAGGTCCTAGAATATGGCTTAAAAAATGGCCGGGGAAAAACGGGCAGGCTTCACTCAACGCGGGCATACCACTTCAAAGTGCGGTGAGATGGTTTGGACGTTATTCCGACATTTTGTTACCAAAATCGGAAAAAGACACTTTCGCACGAACGCAGCGGCGTAATCGTGGGCCACTTAGGGTTTTCGTAGCCAGTGGGGCAAAGTAGGACATGATCAAAAATCTGACGAAAAATCAAAAGGCGGCTTCACGTCCGAGGGCTACCACTTACTACGTTATGGGCTAGATAGCTCGGGTGGTGCCTCGGCATTTTGTTTGAAAATCGTAAAAGCACTTGCGGCCCGAAACCATGGAAACTTTTACGGCGTCAAAAAATTTTGAAACTCTTTATGGAGGTTCCCGATATATCGATGATATTACCATAAAATTTCAAATTATTTTAAGAATATGAGGAATTTTTTAAAATTCAAACAATACATATATAAGGGCACATACATCGAAAGTTCAGATGATAAAATAAACAATAGATTAGATTATATTATATTACATGGGCATTACAACATTGGACGGTAGGTTAATAAGGAAAGCATTGTTAAATAGTGGTGGAACAAATGATCGCTTCAGCCTATCTGGTACTGACCAGAATGATGTAAGACATTTTTGCATATTATCCGACCGGCTCTAATATTGCGACGTGTCATCGGACACCGCTCAATCCCTACTATGAAAGAACTCCATGGGTTCCGCAGATTCTCTAGCTGTCGCCCATTGGGTGGCCTATCTTGCGTACGTCTCGTGTATAAGACTTAATTTTTGGTCTTTTTATGTGGATTTCGCCCTCCATATGGGCATGTCATCCCGATTCTCAAATGCGCCCCTATCAAACACCACAGTAATATCGTGCGTCATCCCGATTTCAGCGGAGACTCGAAAACCTTTAAGTGGCTAATGATTCACGAGTCGATTGCGTGCGCGGAAAGTGCCTTTTTCCGATTTTTGGTAACAAAATCTTGGAGCCAGCGTCGAACCATCTCGCCAAACGAAGTGGTATGCCACGTTATGAAATTGCCGTGTGTTTTTCCGCCATTTTTTCGCCATATTCGGGCGGACCTTACGAGGCTCTGAAAACCCTAAGTGAAATACGTTATCACTAACGAAATAAAATAATTTTTCCGATTCATTCGGGACAATTATGTACAAGCAATTTACAACAAAATTGTCAACAAAAAAATATTAAATACAAAATTTCAGTATTCCCATTTCTCATCGCACGTTAAATCAGTCAACCAAATTACTCTCTAAGATTTTCGTCAGGTCGACAGTGCCTTTTAAACTCTGTCGCCGTTACGCCATCTTGACGACCGCGCCAAGCGATTCTCGTCATACGTCAGCTGCGGCGACAGAGGCCACGAAGTTACCGCTTTTGTCGCGTGTATTTTTCTATTATAGGCCCTGTCATGTCCAACATGCGGCGAAGAATATTCTGAAAAAAATTTTCGGTGGAATATTTTTGAAATTCCTAATAAAAAATGTATTATTAAAAAAAATTCGCCTTTGTCAAGCACAAGTTCTTGAGAGAGGAAGAGAGAAGGGGAGGAGGTCGTGGGCTTTCCCAAGGGATCTAATTAGCCTCATGTTAAAGGACTTCACTGTACCAATTTGGCCACCAACGGGGGTAGAGTAAGAGGGATGTGGGTGTGCTCGTGTAGGTGGGAATGTATACTATATATTATAGCGCTAGAGATTGAAGAGCTCTAGTTGTTGCCATATCAGCGAATTCGGGGGAAAGCCCTCCAATAAATTGGAAATTGTGTTTAGATCCTTTCGAATGTTTTTTAATAAACTAGACCCAAAAAAATTTAAAATTACATTTAGGTCCCTTTGCGGTTTACATTTAGGTCCTTCTTGTGATTTTTAGTGGAACAGACCTCGAAAAAAGAAGGATTACTTTAGTTTCCTTTACGGTTTATGTTTAGCTCCTCTCAGCGGTTTTTGAGAAGCGGACTCAAAAACAAAGAATAAAGATATGTTTTGGCAAAAAAAAACACAGATTTGTCGAAGGTTTATAGCAGCCCACGGATTCACCAGCGGGGCCTAGCGCCGTTTTTTTAAAAAAAACGTGAAAATTGCAGTTTTCTAAAAAAAAGCACAGTAAAATACGAAAACCAAAAATACGACCGAATTTCTCCAAATACGTAAAAAAAACAGTCGCGGTTTTCTAAAAAAAATGCTGATTCGTCGAAGGTTTATAGCAGCTCATAAATTCACCGACGGGTTCTAATTACGGTTTTCTAAAAAAAACACAAATTCATCGGAGATTTATATCAGCCTATAGATTTGCCGGTGTGTCCTAAAGACCCATTTTTTTAACGAAAAGAAAACCAAAAATACGATCAAATTTTACATATTGCATCGTTGGTACCCACGCTTGACAGTGGCTAGTTATTACAGCTAGTAAGATATACAGCTGTTGTGGATAAGGCTAAGCAATTGCTCTAGACAGGGTATTGCCGTATGACCGTATAGGACCGAGGCATCCAATACTAACAATTCGTATCGTATGTCCTCATCGTATAGCAATTTCCTTAGTACCTGGGTGGATGAGTGAGACTGGACCGCTCAAAGCTTCTTATCATATCATATCATATCATATCATATACCTCTACTAATGTGGATAAAATTTCCGAAAGGAGACGCTATCCACGTCACGCCCATACCATTCGAAGCTTGGCATGTGGCGTCGTTTTGAGCCGAGCCGAGGCTGGCCGGCTCAAAACATTTTTTTTTACGTTTTGGTTCCTCAAAAATTTCGTAATTACGAATAGATCCTTCGCGATTTTTTGTGAGGGAAGAATTTTTCTCATGAAATCGCGCTTGGGTCCCTCACACGCCATTTTACGTAAAGAACCTCACGTTAAATTCAAATCGCAGATAAGCCCTTTTCTAATTTTTCAAGATAAGCGGACGGGTCTAAAAGCGTAAATATCTGTGTCCTTACTCCTTACATCTAGGTCCTTTCTCCGCTTTTCCCGAAAAAAATGTTTTCGTCACCGAAATATATTTGTGCAAATTTATCTCTAGATTCTTAGACTTTTTCCCCAACTCGATTTCCATCTCGATCTCTAATATTTTTTAAAATATGTATTATTACTCGATGAGCAGCGTAGAGTGTTAGGCTACGCAAAAAGAAGGTTGTTATCTCCGATAATTTTTCACCATTTTCCTCTAGATTTTTTCCCACCATCGCTGTTCTCCGATTCGGTCTCCAATATTTTCCTAATAATTCATCAAAATAGATATTTTTGCGAATCTATCTCTATTTTTTTCCCCGCTTATTTCGTTATTTTGACGATTTAGGAAATAAGGCGCCGCAAAAGGAAATTTTTCTCTGAAAAAAAGAGCGTCGTATGGCGTGTTACGCTGTGAAAAATTTTATGTTCTTTCAGCCGTTTGGTTCATTATTTCGACGATTCAAAATAAAAAGCTCCAAAGAAAAAAAATTTCTACGATGCTAGGAAAATTATTTCGCGATTCAAAAATGATTCGCGTGTTTTCTCGACGATCGCGCTTTCGGTCTCCAATATTTTCCTAATAATTCGCCGAAATAGATTTTTTGCAACTCTATCTCTATTTTTTCCTGCTTTCATTAAGATTTCGACGATTTAGGAAATAAAGACGCCGTAGAAAAAAATTCCTATGAAAAAGCAGCAGCGCCTGACGTATTGTATTATTTCGGCCGCTTACTCATTATTTCACGATTCAAAAAAAAAGCGCCGTCGGAAAAAAAATTTCTACGATACTAGAAAAATTATTTCGACGATTCAAAAATGATTCCGCATATTTTCTCGGCGATTTTAAAAATATGCCACGAAAAAATAAAATTATTCCTTCGAAAAAACATCGGCTACGTATGTTATGCATGTAAATATTTTCTAGTGATATTATATTGCAGCAGACATAGCAATTATCAAGTTTAACACACAAGAATCAAAGATGAAGGGGGGATAAGAACAGAAAAACTGTAAGGCTGGTGATGATTTACATGTTGCTAAAAAAAAGACTTACACCCCAACATGAAGACATGCACGGATGAGCATGTACATTAGAAAAAGGAAAAATATCCTGTGCAATCGAGGCGAAATTGGTGAAACCATGATGCAACAACTGAAAAAAGTTTCAAAAACTCGAAAAAAAGTCATGGATGTACATCTCATGTAGCATCCATGATTTATTTCAGAATTTTACAAACTTTTTCTAGGTGGGCAAACCGTGTTTCACCAACTCTCCTTGCACAGATATGTTCCTGAGAAAAACCTCATTCCTTGATGCATAAGCCAAAGTGGCCCTTCAGCACGTTTATTTTCGTATATGGTTTTTGTTCGACTAAATTATAAATCTAGCTCTCTTCTTTATTACGGAATAAGCAAAATCCAACAAGTCATCTATCATAATGTAGAATTATAGTAAATCTACTCACTATAATATGAGGACGTGATAGATCCACTACTATGGTGGTAGAACATAGTAGATGTCTTTTACTGCTGCTGTCGTAAAAAAAAAAGCTAATTTATAATTTCCGCTGTTGGAGACCGAACTTAAAAAAAAGAAATAGGTCACGGAAAAAAAAATGGCAAAGCTTCCCATTCATTCGGCTGTCCTCCTCTTCTAGCCACTTCCAGCAGCCACGCCACGCCGGCGTCCCTCTCCGCCACGCGTCGCGCCGAGGCCACCCACCCGTCCCGTCGCCCCTCTCGCCACCTCGCTCCCGTCGCTTCCCGACGCTTCGCCACCTCACCTATATAGTGCCGACACGGGCCGTTTCAGCTCAAGTATTGCTCCGAAAGAGGCGCTAATCCTGTCACCGCTCACTTGCGACCAAGCCGTCCTTCAAATTCCACCACAGATCACACTCGCAGTGCGCTGCGCTCGATCGGCGCCGCCATGGCTAGGGGTGAAAACGGATCGGATACGGATCGGATGGGATCATCCCATATCCTACCCTAATTTATTTTTAGCCGGATATCGGATCGGATCGGTAAGAGTAGAATACGGTCGGATAGTCGGAGCGGATACGGATATTAACGGTCGGGTAGAAAGCGGTAATGTCGGGTATCATACGGACGGATAGTGAGCGGATATCGGATACTAGATGGGATAGCATATAAAATACATAAATTAAAGCATATGATGAAAATAACCTAACTAACACATAATTGGAGACATAATCCTAACACAAATACACACGATACAAATAACTCAAACATAAAATCCTAACTAATACATAATTGGAGACATAATCCTAACATAAATACACCAAATACAAATAATTCAAACATAAAGTCTAACATAAAGTCCATTTACAGATAGTCCATAAATAACATAAAGTCCACTTACACAAATAGTCCATAATTTAAAGTCCGGACATAACAACAATAGTTCACATACACGCATAATTAAAGACATAACAACAATAGTCCATAATCAGCTAGGAAGATTTGCAAAGTATGAAGTCCATTTAGACCATGACACAAAGCTATGATATAAAGCACTGACCAAGCTTCAATTATGAACTTGAGTTGTGTGTCCGATATTCCAAAAACATCGATTAACTTTGCAAGCTGCAGCACACAAGAGAGAAAGCAGAGAATTAGCACCATCAAAGTCCAAAACATGAAAAGAATAACAAACGTAAAAAACTTATATATAACACGGAAGAGAAAAAAAAGAACATTTGGTTTTATTAGCACAATAGCAAAGGACTTGGTCACTTGGTTAGTACTCTAAATATACTTATGGATCTCAACATTTGAGGAGAAAATGGGTTCAGTCAAGTCAATATTCTTCTAGGTATCACCAACACAATACAATCAAAGTCCTTCAAGTATGGCGAGGCCAACATAATACTTGTACAGGGTAAAAGGTTAGAATTTTAGAAAGCATAAAGGTTCCTTATGAGCGCAAGAATGATGTAAGTTGTATTTGTGTAGTAATTAATATAGAAAAATAGAAACTCAGACAGTACATCAAACTTAAATATCTTGAACATATCTTTTCGATTAGATGCCTGCCTCCTCATAGTAATGCATATATCTCTCAAGTGAGTTTTTAGCCCTTTCCTCCTTGTTTCGGGCCTCATCATCTTACAATCCTTGAGAAGTTATTTAAGTTAGAAAAAGGAACCTACAACTAATTGGACAAACAAACTATTTGGCAAACAACAATAGACATTTCAAATAAAGATACAATAGACATACAACAAAACAAACATGCCCAAAAAATGTCTTCATGGCATCCATACACATGTCAAGTTTCAACATTGCATACACCTTCCGCTGCTTCATTTCCATTCATATTCAAACCATTTAATTGGTCGCTTCAAAGCTTCTACTCCACTTTTATTTGAACCTAAATGCAATAAATAACAAATTAGAAGGCACAAATAAAGACATACATAATACATAATACATGAAGGAAGCCATAACTTGTAAGAAAAATTGACCTTACTGCGAAGCAATCATCCAATCCTTTGTGCAAACTAAGGCCTCAACAATGTCATCATCAAATCGACTACGGAATGGATCAATAACGCGTCCAGGCACTAAACGCCATGGTCACGAAACAATAGAGACACTTGAATAGATAAAACATCCAGAGCTAGCATAGAAAGGATAGGATAGGTTGTTGTTTGCCCTTCCACCATGATAATATGTCAAAAATACCATCACCATCATCAAACTTCAAGAGATCATCACTCATGTATATATCCAATCTGGACTTCTTGTTTGCATTATTTTTAGAGTGATACAACTCATCTATGTTAATCTCATCCTCATCCTCATCCAATGTGCAATTCTTTGATTTTGAAGCCACATCATGCTTTTTCAAAGTGGATGGTGTACTTGATAAAGATGCATTGTTTAATGAATATGTTGCAAATAATTCATTGATCACATTCATTAGTTCCATCTTAGCAAACTCAAGCCATGTCATTTTCATATATTTTGGACAAGGTAACTCAACCACCTTGTGCTTGTACCTAGGGTCAAGAAAGGTCGCCACTTGCAAAGCCATATTGCTCATATCCCAATACTTGTCAAACTTTTCTTGCATAGCCTCACCCAAGTTAGAAACTATGATGTCATTACTATCAATCCATTTTCCAATAGCAATCTTTATCTCACAAAATTTTGAAAGAAAAGATTTGCGATGAGGATAGGATGTTCCGTAGAAAAAGTAAGGTGACATCATAGAATTTTTTCATGCACTTGCAAATAGTTGTTGCATTTAACCATTCAGCTATTGTAGGGGCAACAAATTCATATCTTGTCTTATCTTTGAGAGCAAGACGATCAAAGGCATCCTTGTAATAAATTGCATCTCTAATCATAATATAGGTAGAATTCCACCTTGTAGCAACATCTAAAGAAAGAGCCCTTTTAGTGTCCAAGTCACATTCTTTAGCACATATTTGAAATGCTTCCCATTGTTGAGGTGATCTTTTATGATTGAAATGAACTCTAATGTTTCCAATGGCACTCAATTAATGCGGTACCATCTCTAGCAACAAGATTCAATATATGATTCGCACATCTCACATGAAAGAATTTACCACCACATACAAGGAAGTCTCTAGCATGGTCAACAATAACATCAACAAGAACATTGTTTGAAGAAGCATTGTCCAATGAAAGAGCAAGCAATTTCTTGTCTAGGTTCCAATTTAATACATTTGTGAAAATGTATCACCCAATCTAAGTCCTGAATGACTCGCCTCAACATGAATAAAATTGATTATCCTCTTTTGCATGTTCCAATTGTCATCAATCCAATGTGCGGTGACACACATGTAACCTTTTGTTTTGAATTGATGTCCACATATCCATAGTAAAACTAAAACGGCATGAGAGGGATTTGAAATGTTCATACAACAATCTCTTTTCCTCTTCATAAATCTCCATAATTTCTTTTACGGTAAATGATGCGAGATTTCATTGGAAAAGTTGGCCTCAAAGATTTAATGAAATCAACAAAGTATTCATGTTGGCAAATATTGAATGGATACTCATGCATAATGATAGCATAATTAAACTTTCTCAAGCTAGCTTTCTCATCATACCGATATGTCTAATCCTCCCTCATTTTGATCTAGAAGTTGTTGGCCTTTTAAAACACACAGTGCTTGTTCTTCAAATGATTTTTTGAAAGCCGTTGTACCATTGGTACTTATAGCCCTAATCAGTATGTCTCACACTTCTTGCATTTAGCCCATGTCTCCTCCATAGTGCTACCATCATCCATGGATACTATTTTCTCAAACTTTATAAAATGTTCCCACACCCATGAAGTGGTCTTCTTTCCAATCTTGGATTTATCTTCACTATCATCTTGTCCAATTGATCCCACACTTGCACTTGCACTTGCACTTGCACTTTTAAGTTGTGAAGCTACAACAATGATAATAAGAGCACAATCATCACTATGGCAAAGATATTATTGAAAAATGCCATTATAAAAGTATAAATATCACCATCATATTATACCTTTGTTCAATGTGATTGGAGAAGCTACAACTATGGCCTTGTTCTTGGTGTTGGAGGATGTCATTGGACCCTTACTTTTACTCAAGATGTCATTAGACTCTTGCCCTTGCTCGACGTCAGGTCATCCTTGCCCTTATTGGTTGTAGGTTGTACTCCGAAAACATCATTAAGACTCCTATGTTTTTTCAACGGACGCGACATGCATTCACTAGCTTCTTCTTACTACCGCAACCTTTTTCTTGCCATGGTCGCATTCCAACAACCTCTTCTTGCTCTTTCTCCCTATTGCAGAGATTGCTCCTCAATTGTTTCATGGATTGCTCCTCCTCGGATTGCTCCTCAATTGTTTCATGGCTCGCTATTGAAACCCGAGCCTCCACCACACTCATTGTCTCCCATCGCCTACGGTCTACATATAAGAATGAAGCATCAAAAACAACCTAACACTTTTGTTCTTCAAGATAGTGAATCGCCCCGCAGACTTGTTTGTAAGGTATTATTGCAAGTATTATTACCACAAATGATATTCATTTTCCTCACTTGTTTGTAATTTAGCACATGGACATTAAAACAAAAACAACCTTCTCATTTACGCAATAAGGGACAAAACATGTGCAAGAGAAAACACTACTTCTTTCCTTTAGAAAATCACATCCCTATATACAAATATGCAACTCTACCAGAGTGCAAAAAATGTAAGTAAATGAAGCATGCACAAAAGGTGGGTTTCATACTTGCATCACCAAATTCTACAGAGTGGTGAGCATTTGTGATCCATATTACTTTTATCGACCAAATACTTGCATCACCCAAATACTTTTATCATACTTGCATCACCAAACTCTCGATTACGGATTATCGGGCAAAGACCAACTCTACAGGCATCAAGACTCAAGGCCATTATATTCACAGGGAAATGGATGCTTATGATCGCTTATCACGTCGCATCAAGACAAGAGTCCTCGTACCAATACCGAGTCCGGAGGTGTGGATGAAGGAAGCGGCGGGCGACGGAAATGGAGGTCGGTGGACGAGGGTCATGGACGGGCAAGGGCGACGGGACCGAGGTCACGGACGGGCGACGAAGCGACAACGGGACTCGAGGGCCGCGGACGGGCGAAGCGGATGGAGGCCAAGCAGACGGCGCGGGAGATCGCGGAGCCGCTGACGTGGCAGGCGGACGGGCGATCGACGAGGTTTCCGCGGACGGGCGGCAGGACGGGAGGTTTGACCGGGCAAACGATATGACGGGCGACGATAGCGACGGGAGGTGGTGGACGCAGAAGCGAGAGGCGGCTTGACGGGCGACGGGCGACGGGAGGCCGGCGATCGGGCAAAAGGCGGCGGGCGGGCGACGGTCGGAGGCAGCAAGGCGGTTGCGCCTCACTGGCCGTGGCGGTTAGGGTTGGGAGATTATGCGCGAGGGATCGAGGGAGTGAGGGAGGACCGAACCGAGTGACCGACTGAGGGAGTAGCCGAGTAGGGACTAGGGAGTATTAGCACTGCTGCCGGGTAGAACAACGGATACCCGATCGGGTATCCGAACCCGATCCGAAAATTTCGGGTATCACCCGTCCCATATCCGACCCGAATCCGACCAGACGCTAACGGGTAGTACCGAATCCAACCCGAACCCGACGGTTACCAAAAATCGGTTTTCTTGACCCGACCTGAACTGGTTTGCACCGTAGTACCGGTAGTACCCGACCTTTCACTCGCCATGGCCATGGCTTCACGAGTGTCGCTTAGCGCCAAGAGGAAGAAGCACGGTGAAATTGGTGACTAGGAATACCGGTTTAGCGGAATCGCTCAAGTGGCTATCAACGGTGGTCTTTGCTAATGAGGTTTCGTTGCATCCAACGGCCAACAAAGGAAAAGAAGCCAACGCTAAAAAGAACTCAGAGTCGCCATTTTGTCTGCCTTTTACTTTGATCGCTTGTTTGCTAAACCAAGTTGTTATCGCTAAATGTCAGTAAAACTTTTGCTATATAAGGTGGAATGAAGAATGGGAAAGTAAGGATTCCACATATCTCGCTAGTCCTTAGAGTAGTCTAGAACACTAGTTTTGTTAGCGTATCTTCCGTAATAGCGATCTCTTCATTCTTCCCGATCTTTTGCTTCAGTTCCAATTGAACTTGGAGTTGATCTTTCAGTTTGTCTCGGATTCATTCGTGGTCCCGACAAATTGGTATCGAGCACTTCTTTCCTTGGTATTGAGCCGTGGTTTCAAGATCGGGTTGGCTACGTCAGAAAATTCCCCATCCGGAGACGCAATGGACGATTTGTACGATGATTGCACAAGAAAGATGGATCTTCGTGAGGAAATGGAGAAAAGGCAGTACGCCTGGCTGATTTTGAACTTTAAATCGGATGTCACTACTCTTAAGTTAGATGTTACGGAGATCAAAAACCGCTTATGGGTGAGAATAGATTGGCTAATACCTACATCAAGGAGTTCAAATAGGGGTGTCTTGTGTCTCAACCGGGGTGTTATGAACGGATCCGCTAGTAGAACCTTCATCGATTGGGGCTCACATGCTCCAATATTTTCGCCGCACGTTAACTTCAACTTATGCACAAATTAGATCTCCGTGAAGTCTGGAGTGCAGGCCATGGAGGCCTTTATCGGGGTCCACTTTATCGAAGAAAATAGTTCGTATGTTGGTGGGGGCCGAATACGGGCGCTTGCGGTTATTGTCATCCGCTCTTCCTCAAGACTATCAATTCGGGTCATGCAAACATATGGAGGGTACAAAGATTTAAGGAACTTCTGCTCGTGTTCAAACCACAAATATTGCCGATCCAAAATAGTTCTACCTCATCGAGTGGTCCTAACTTATATCATCGATTAGATCAGAATAGCTGGTTATTCCTCACAGACTCTAATTTATCAAGATCCTGCATTATCTCAAAATTTGGGTTTTAGAAGAGATTATTGGAGGTATGCCTCTCCAAACAAAGCAAAGACATGTGAATCCATCCCGGGGAGTCATTTTCACCCATTTTCCTTCTACTATCGTAACATTTTCGTAACCTTCTTATAGAAGTTTGAGTGGAGGAGTTTAGGTAGGGATGCTGTCTTTGTTGAGCCTCCATTGTCTCAAGCGGTGTATTCAGGAACCGATCTGAACATGTTGGTCCTCGATAAATGGGAACTTCATCCTGCTCTTGCTCAAGTTGTCAAAACTATGAACAAAACAGAGAAGGTGATTCTTCACGGTTAAGCTTTTAAGATGGATTTGGTGAGAAGGGTAAGCCAGTATCACCAATTGCCATTCCTCTTGTTGACTGGAGTTGGTTCGAGATAAGATCGCTCTGTAACTAGGAGATGATAGGCAAATCCTAAAGAAAGTTCTTAAGAAGGAGAAGCTTATGAGCATTCCAAGGAAGGTGCGTAAAAAATGCAACCATAATTTATCGATTCAAGAAGTGAATTATGAGCATGTTGTGCACGGTAAGGCACCTGGGGATTCCGGCAATACACATCAATGCAAGGTTCACAATACTTTTCATACCTTGCCGATGCAAAGGGAGGACATGAATGCAAAAGTGGCAAATGAGAAGATACCACTCGATTCAGCTAGTTTGGTCAGTGTCTCTGGCAGTCCCAAGAACCGTGGGTGTGCACATTTCTCTAGGGATTATGAATTTACAGTGAGGGAGGGATCCTTGACTGATTCAGGAAGTCCAACTAAGGAAGAAAACACTGATTCAGAGGAGCAACTCATACAATTGTCACTTTATGAGGCCAAGGCACCCAGGGTAATTGGAGAAGAACATGGGAACAAGAAAGTAGTGGACACTCAAGTCGCCCCAAATTCGCCACAACTAATTCAACCTTGGGTTAATGTGGCTGTTGGGCATTCAGTTGGCAGAGCTAACACATGGTTGAAGGGGATTGGCATACCATGGGGGTCAGTGACTTGGCCTCAATCCTGTGCTATCCATTTTGATAGATTTTCTGAGGCCAAGACACATAACGCGTAGAAAAGTTGCAGGAATCAAGCACTTAAGCTGCGTGGCAAAGTATATCGATTATTGCGAAAGTTGTGTGGAATTGGGGAAATTGTGGTGGCATTGTCATGAACCATGGAAACCAGGGCTTTTGCAACGTTGTAAAATCAGCAATGCCTTACACATCCTATCAATGCGTGGTGAGGAACAGAACATGGTAACAGAGGAGGAGGATACTCAAGCAGGTTTGTCGGGATTTGTTACAGTGCCTAGAAGTCCAAACAAGGAAGTGGCCTTGGATACTGAAGAACATCTAATGCATATTTCAGCTTATGCAGTTCATGGATTGGGTGCCCCAATTACTTTTTCCTTAGTGGACAGTGGGAGTACATATTCATTTATGAATTATAACTTTGCAGTGCAAAATGGTTACTCTCTCAGTAATATACCACAGAGAAGAGTAATGGTGGCTGGTGGTGGAGAGTTGATCCCGGATGCTAAGGTAGATTACTTGCAGTCTGGAATCCAGGATACTTTGTTTATCGCCACATTCAAACTGCTGAACTTGGGAAATCATGACATCAGTCTGGAAGCCGATTGGATTGATGACTATAGCCCAATCGAGTTAGACATCAAAGAGAAGCTGTTGACAGTAAACCAAAATGGACACCGAATTCAATTCCAAGATTGCACGCAGCCCAGTGACAATTGTTCAATGACTGCAAGTCAACTACAGAAACTGGTAAGGAAAAGAGTAAGTGGACTCTTTATACAACTAAATATGCTGGGAGCTAACAATCAAAATGTTGAAGAATATTTAAGTTCCGAAATAGAAAAATTCTTAAACTTTTATGCTGATATGTGTGCTGAGCGGGTTGGCTTGCCTCCAAGAAGAAATTGTGATCAGGAAGCAATAGCCATCCTGGAGGCCCAAAAAAATTGGAGGCATTTTCTTTCGGGTGATACGGTGACGATCGGGAATGATCAGCAAAGAGTAGAATTCATCACTTTGCAAAAACTCGTGGAAGCAGGTGCTTTGTCAAGGGTTGATTATTCGGTTGCTAACAGTGAGAAGTGTGCTGCAATCAGTTACGTTATTCCTGAATGGGTTCAAGAGGTGAAAGCTAGATATGTATACGAACTGACGGCAGAAAAGTCGCTGGAAGAGTTACAGACCAACCCGTTGGCCGACAGCAAATACAAACTGGAAGGGAGGAGTTCACAGGAGAGAACGCATCATACATTCAGAGTATTTCTTTGGACTCTGTGCTTGAGGACAAGCACTAGCTTCAGAAGGGGGCATTGTCAGGCTTAGCGCAAGGAGGAAGAAGCACAGTGAAATTGGTGACTAGGAATACCGGTTTAGCGGAATCGCTCAAGTGGCTATCAACGGTGGTCTTTTGCTAATGAGGTTTCCTGTTGCATCCAACGGCCAACAAAGGAAAAGAAGCCAACGTTTAAAAAGAACTCTGTAGCTGTCATTTTGTCTGTCTTTTACTTTGACTGCTTTTGTCGGTTAAACCTGGTTGTTACTGCTTAAATACTGTAAAACTTTTGCTATATAAGGTGGAATGAAGAATGGGGAAAGTAAGGATTCCCACATATCTGCTAGTCCTTAGAGTAGTCTAGAACACTAGTTTTGTTAGCGTATCTTCCAGAATAGCGATCTCTTCTGTTCTTCCTGATCTTTTGCTTCAGGTTCCAATTGAACTTGGAGTTGATCTTTCAGTTTGTCTCTCGGATTCATTCGTGGTCCTGACAACGAGCCGCCGCCGCCGCTCTCCGCACGGCCGCCCGGCGCTACTGGAGGCCGGCCTCCCGCTCCGCCGCCTCCACGGCCGACGTGCACCCCGACGGCCCGGCGGCCAGCAAGGCCAGGAAGCCCATGGGCGACTGCGTGGCGGTGTACGTGGCGCTGGGGATGATCGCGCTGTCGGTGTCGCTGGGGCTGAACACGGCGCGGCAGCAGCTGGCGCACGCGCCCAACGTGTGGGTGGACAAGAAGAAGCGCGAGGCGGTGCCCGAGGTGGCGGCCCCCGACGTGTCGCTCGACGACGCCGAGCGCTTCGTCGGCGGCTCCCTCTTCCGCAAGGTCGCGCACGTCCAGGACGACCGCTCACTCACGGCTGGCGTCGCCGACCCCGTCTCCGACTACCCGTACGTATATGAATCTGCCCATCGATCCAACTCATCGGTTGATTCATTAGTTAGTTTGAAGCTTAGATAGGGACCAAGTCCTAATAACCTCGCTAAGATGTGATTCAACATGGATTCTATATCTTGTTGTTTTGATTTCCCGAGATTACTCATGTTTGGTTTGATCGTGTGTTTCAGGGTGAAGAAGGCGGTGACGCTCAAGGATGTCGGGGTGGATCCGCCGGGGATCGAGCAGATCAGGCAGGGGGTCATCTCGGGGAGATCTTCAAGAGCTAGCGCTTAAGAACAACTAGCCAGATAGACAGTCGTTCATCCGCTGCTTAATTTGGGTTTCTTTCCTTTAGTTTTAATACTTGGTGGAAAGAGTACTGAGTACGTGCTGCTTTCTGAGTCAAAATGGCTACTTTTTTATAGTCGGGTCGATCGATCGATGCTGTGATGTTGATGTTCTGCATCTCTATATATAGGTAGTGTACCTCCAGTCAGGAACTCTGTAGTATGGGGTCCTGAACAATAAAAACTGTGCTTGCTCAATCGAGGACCTTCTGTTGGGGCTCGTCAGTTTATACAAATGATGATAACTAGGTAGAAAAGCATGCGCTCGGAAAAATAAACTTTTTATTTTCGCAAAACCACCAACCGTTAAAAATAGTCCAGGAAAAAGGGGGAAAATTATCGACATTTTTTGGTTTTTTGTTGCGCTTTGTTAAAAAAAATAGGTCGTTAGGACCCACCGCGAATTCAGCGGACGAAAACATTGTTTCCATTTTTTGGGTGACGAAAATATTTTTCCGGTTTTTTGTTGCGCTCGCTAAAAAAATGGGTCGTTAGGACCCACCGTCAATCCACGGACGCTATAAATCTGCAGACGAATCTACATTTTTTAAAAAACCCGTGCCACGATCCGCTGGCAAATACATAAGTTGCTATAAAACTTGATGAATCTGCGTTTTTGGTGGTAAAATATTTTTCCGGTTTTTGGGTGGCGAAAATTTTTTCGGGTTTTTCGTGGTAAAACATTTTTTCTGGAAAACGGAGAAAGGACTGAACGTAAGAAGCAGGACCCGGATATTATTTTTTGGACCTGTTCGCTATCCCAAAAATTAGAAAAGGGCTTGTTCGCGATTTGAAACTAACGGGAGGCTTTTTCAGAAAATACCGGTCCAGGACCCAAACGCGAAGTGAAAAAATATCTTTGTCTCTTAGGAAATTGCACAGGACCTATCCGTAATTTCGAGAAACGGAGGACCTTTTTCCAAAATCGCTTACCGACACGTGGGCAAGATGGTTGAGGCCAAATCTTCCGGAATAAGGGATTTATTATGCGGCAAATTTAGAATACAAGACAAATTACGGTCTATAATTACAAATTGATACAACATATTTGCATATTTACAAAAAATCCAACCTTATCCTAATCTAAAATCCATTTAACCATATCTCGAAACTCAAAATCCGGCTAACCATTAACGAATTTCAAATTCTGGGTATGGGGCCCACCCATACCCGAATTTCAAAACTCGGTATGCCTTAACCGGAATTTCAAATTCGGGTATGGGGTGGGGCCCCCTACCCGGAACACCAAAATCCGTTTAAGACCCCCCCTCCCGGGTAGAATCAGCGATCATGTATAAAAATAAAATAGGACTCTAACGACGTAGAAAAATTTTGAAATTTTTTATGGAGATTCCTGATAAATCAGTGATATTACCATAAAAATTTCAAATGATTTTAAGATCTGAGAAATTTTTTAAAATTCAAACAATACAACTGTCTTGATAAAACGCTGGCCGACAAGTTTGAACCGAATGAAAAATGAAACAAACCACATTAGAAAATTTTAACATTTTTTGTCCATGGTTATGATGCATCACTAATGTTCCTATAAAATTTTCATATAATGATCAAGCTCTATGAATTTTTAAAAATCAGACAATTGTTAGTGTTCGATATGGCAAAATTCGCATAAAGAGTAATGTCTAATTTTTAAAAATTTATAAAGCTTGATAAAAATTTTATGGGAACATTAGTGATGCATCATAACCATGGACAAAAATTTAAAATTTTATAGTCGACAACAACTCATGTTATGAACACTTAAATTATTTGTTGAACATATATAAGGGCACATACATCAAAGTTCGGATGATAAAATAAGCAATAGATTAGATTATATTACAAGGGCATTACAACAGTGACAAAATTGCTTGACTTAACTAACTAACGAAAGCAATGTTTGTCATGGTAGAACAAATGATCGTTCGCTTATCTGGTATGTACCGAATGATGTCCCACATTTTCGCATATTACGACGACCTGTTAAATTTGCGATTTGTCATCGGACACCGCTCAATCCCTACTATGAAAGAACTCCATGGGGATCCCAAGTGCACCCAGCTGTCGCCGAATGGGTGTCCTATGTGCAGACGTCTCGGGTGTATAAGACATAATTTTTTGGTCTTGTTTATGTGGATTTCGCCTCCCATATGGGCATGTCATCCCGATTCCCGGCGTCCCCTATGTTAATACCACCTAGGTTCCCGGATGGTCACATAACGCATCAAGGATTTGTTGCGTGGTGCGGACACCGCCGGACGCTTCCCCTTGTCCCTTCTTCTTCGAGAGGAGGAACCTCTTGCACCTCCGTGTGTTGGCTGTTAAGCGGAGACATGCGGAGACGCCGCCTGCCTGCTTCGCTCAGACTCCACTTAATTATAGATTTCTTCATTGCTATCAAGTTCATTAACTCACATTACCAAGTTTGGCAATCATAATACTTTAGGTTATTCTACTAACAGATTAATATTTAAAGCATAACGGAATAAGATTATTTCTACATATTATGGTAGTCTATACTTTGGAGAACGTTTCTAAATTGATTTTATAAATTTTAGGGTTTAGATGATTCATTATATTTATTTCTGAAAAGGCTTACGTGGTATTATAAAGTTCACGTTATACGGGATCGGCGAGAATGGTCAAGCGAGGTCACGGCATGGTTTTTTCCCCGACACGGGGCCCACGGCATTCGGGCGCAGACGTAACCAGGATTCCATGGTGCCACACGCCGCACACGGAAAGCGGTAGCAGGCGCTGGGCACGCCGCGTGGGGCGGGCACGTGGTGTGGGGCGAGACACGCGGAGGATGTGCCGAGGTGCACGGTCACGTTGGGGAAAAAAAAAAGAGGAGGGGCGGGGAGGAGGCTCAAGGCAAAGCGCGCAACTAGAAACAAAAGAAAGAGGGTCCGGATGAAAAAATCGACGCTGGAAAACGCCATGCCGTCTGCTTGGCCAGCAGAAAACTGCTTGATGCACGAAGACAAGGTGGACGTGCCTACAAAGGACTCTGACAGAGAGGCCAAACCACCACCGCTTTCGAGAGGCTTCCCACAATCCTTCCACATATCGAAGAGCTTCCATGGCCTATCCTCGAGCTCAAGTCGCTGAAGAAAAGCACGACGATGTGGCTCCATTGATAGAATGCCCGAGATGCAATTCCATAATCTTTGAGGGCATGTCACAAACGCGCCTGCACCAATTCGATTCTTCTTCAAGTGCACGAAAAACAATGAGGTCGGTTCTCTGTTCCTTTTGAGTTGTTACCATGTGTTCCCACTAACCTGCATTCCTTCCGTGAAATCACCGTGCATTAGGTCCCAACAATTTGTAGTTTCGGGCTTGGGAAGAAGAGTATCGAACATAACTCCACATTTCGAGAACCATTATGCCAAGTTATGTCCAGTAAAGCCACATGCTCATGGCACCTTCCCAAGTCATGTCCAGCAAGTTGCCATACAATCACGTGAATTGATACAAAGAGATGAAGTAGAGCCCTGAAGGGATGTAGAGCTGAAGGGATGTAGACCCCGATTTGTGTCTTCCTTACGATTACCAAAGTGATGACGAGGGTAAACGTGATGATTGGCGATCTTGTGAGGATGAGGGTATCGACATTGATAGTGATGGTTTGGGAAAGTTCTAGTCCTGCTTTAATGTTAAGACTTGTGAACATATTGTAATGTCGATGCATGTTGCTAACACTTCTTAAGATATTGTAATATTGATGGATGTTGCTAAGACTTGTTAAGATATTGTAATGTTGATGGATGTTGCTAAAGCTTGTTAAGATATTGTCTATTCTTATGTTAATGGTTACATATCTGTGGTTTTAAGAAGATATTGGTGAGATAAATATTTTAAATATAGATTTCTTCATTGTTTTCGAGTTCGTTTATGCATATTATAGCTACGTAAAGCTTATTACTTAAGGTTGTTCAGCTATTAAGATTTATATAAAAAACATAATGAAATAAGGTTATTTCTTTAGAATATGGTAATCTATACTTTGGTTAGCATTTTAACTAATTTCATGAATTTTAGTGTTTAGTGTGGTATTATATTCATTGCTGAAAAGGCTTATATATCATTAAAGTCTGTTATACAAAATCGGCCAAATGAGTGTATGAATTACCTTATCACTTAAGGATTTTATACTAGCGGGTTTTTGATGAACAGAAGTTGCAAATAAAATATTTTTCTAGAATACAAGTACTACATATCCTAAATATCATTTCTAAGCTATTTTACACAAGGTTTGCATTTAGACGAGTTATTCTACTGATCGCCAAAAATGCTTCAATGTTTCTAATATTCGAAAGCTTAACGCTTAGGTTATTTTGCTAGCGTAGTTTTATATTCAAATCATAACATAATGATATTCTATTTTCACAATATGGTAGTATATACTTTGAGGAGTATTTCTAAATTTGTTTTATAACTTTTAGTGTTTTGACGAGTTATTTTATCTGTCGTTGTTTTATAACATAAGGCTCTAGCAACATTATCATTTAGGGTGTTTGCTCTAACGAATTTTATATGACAAGCAAATCGTAATTGAGATGTTTTTCTATGCTTTGGTTGCCCATATACCGAGGAATGTTTCTGGACCATTTTCCCCAAAATTTATGTTTAGTCGAGTAGTTTTACAAGCCACCGAAAAGGCTTAAGCATTTCTGAAACTGCACAGTTTGTGAACGTTTAGGGTTCTTGCTTTAGTAGGATTCAGATAAAAAGTAAGTTATAATTGACATATTATTCTGGAATATGGTATTATACATACTAAACAGCTATTTTTTACCATTTACCTTCAAATTTACATTTAGACGACATACTTTACAGATTGCCGAAAAGGTTTAAGTAATATGGTTTTGGTGCGGTTTGTGGTCACCTAAGATATTTATGCAACAAGTTTTATATGTGAAGAAGGTTATAAATGAAATGTTTCTCCAGATTATGGTAGTACATATATCATATAATGCTAGTGAACTATCTTTCACTATTTTTCATTTCTATAAGATATTTTACGGGTTGCCAAAAAAGCTTATATGACCATTTTGGCTAGTTGTTGGCTGCAGTGAAGTCATGAGTTCAATTGATTCAAAAGTGGTCTTAACAATTTCGAAATTTTGTAGAAATTTTTTTGTTGACAGAGAAAGGCATATAGTTTCCATTTCTTTTGGTTTCATCCCAATCCCTACTGTGGTTTAAGAGCAGTAATTCATCAAATTTGACAGATTTTCTTACTGTTTTTTAATTTTGAGCTATTTAATAAATTGCAAAAATTTTGTCAAAATTATATTTATGCATCTTATGTGTCCTATTATTTTATAAAATTATTTTCTATAGTATGTTGTTTGAGATTTGCATGTGTTTCTTTAATGTATTAGTTTGGGTATTTAAAAGTCCTTAATTCAAAAATCAAATCCTGAAAATAAATGAATAATCCCAGAGATAAAATCAAATGAAAATCCAAATGTGCATTAAGATTCATGACATATCACTTTATTCATATTTCTTGGATTTTGGGATGTTACAGACTTGTAAAAAAATGGCAGTGTCTCCCTTGGCGTCGTCCACCCTGCCTTCTGGTGAAGTCCTCTGGGGTGTATGAGTCTGGGGCATATGTCTCCCTCTGTCCCACGGCCTGTGATGGCCTGCACTCTCCCGTGCTGCTGGGTAGGTCGAAATGCTCGTCTTGTGGAAGGAGGCCCGGTTGGAATGTGTACTTTCCTCCGCTCACATGGATCTGGTTGTACCATGCACTTGCATCCTCTGTCCCTAGGGAGCCAGATAGAGCACGCTTACCGATCGTGAGGTTCTCGCCTCGTAGGGAGGAGGTCCATGCTGCTGCACACCAAGTAGCCCAGCAGTGAAGGTAGGGGCGGACATGAAGTCAAACTCAAAATCTCCGACTTCGCTCCAGTGTTGTGTGTGACTCATGTCTGTCCCGAAGGAGTGTGATAAATGGGGCACCTCCGGTCGTGCGGAAGGACCGGGTCCTTCTTCATGGTGTGCGAAGGCCTCAGCTGGTACTTCAACAGGGGAGACAGAATGACGTCGCGATGAATGGCTCGATGCATGGGACGTGGATGCACGACGTCCAGCGTTGTGCACGTCAGCACCGGAGGGACGACTCATGCAGGACCGCCTGGCCTGTGAGTTACGAGCAGGGTCCATGGGAGCATCTTCAGAGCCGCGGGCGGGGAGGACGTGAAGATCCTCCAAGACGACGGATCGCCGAGAGGAATCGGGACCCCTAGACGCGAGGTACCGCCTCATCTCGACGGCGGTGATGAGGAGCTAGAGGTGCTGCGGTTTGGGCCTAAGTTGATCCGCTTGGGAATATAGTCTCGATGCCTCTGCGTCGCATGGCGATATGGGGGTATTAGAACTTGGGTAGAGAAATTTACGGAAGGCATTAGTACGATATTGGGAGTACCAAAATATGGACTTGTCGAGATCGGTCCTCCGATAGGCCATGGCTCGCTCCTCGACCTCCTCGCCAAGAAGTGGGACGCGTGCGCACGGTACCATGTAAGGTAGTTGTCATATTCCTCGGGTCATATGGCCGTGAGGGATGGACAACCTCCTCAAATGTCGCTCCATCCATCGTAATATGCGGAGCGTGACGACGGTCCGCTTCACTACGGCCGCACTTCCCTTCGCTTCTCCTATAATCGCAAGGACGTAAGATTTTGAAATTTGCATATAGGGGCAAATATTTAAAATAATTAAATGCATACCCATGAGAGCTCCCGCCTCGCTGTGGAACAGGACTAGTTGCCGCCACCGAATCGCCTCTCGATCCGTTCGGCGAGTAGACCTCGACCACGTTCATGTACAAAAAGGAAGCACGTAGTCATCCACGAGCATTGGTCGACTATGCAACAAGAAGAGATACGGCCGTCGATCGCAAGCTCTTCGCTCGCTGCATGGTCCATGGATCCAGTGACATGTTCTACGGTCAAGAAGTCCAAGTCGGCGATAACACGATGTAGCTCGCGTGGTCACCAAACGGCAACCATCGTGGTGGGTGTGCATCCAACGGTGCCCCATTGTAGGGCGAGTGGCCTCCGCATGTCATCTTCACGACAACAGTAGTACCTCCCACGCATTCGTGCCGAGATCGGAAGGTACTCCCAACTCACATCTCAAGGAGATGCAGCATCCAGAATAGTGCCTGTAAGTCTGCCGATGGCATGCATCGCACAAACCACGGTAGGTGTCCGCTAGGACCGCAGATCCCTAGTCAGAGGGTCGATGTCATCAAGGTTGGCGGCCAATCGACGAGCAATCCACACGATGTGCGGAAGATGACGTCTCCGCGATGCGTCGTGAACATGACACCACCCAAAGAAGTAGTACAGGTACGCCAGAGTGGCGCCCCACGGTAGCTTCGTCGGCATCAGATGGGCATAGATTGTATTCCTGTAATCCCTGTAGCCAAGTCATGGAGACACCATTTTCCTTCTGTACGTATGGGACACCGAACCTGCATGAACTCCGGATTAAGAGAGTCAATAATATCGTGCACATTACAAACATGAAATAACGTTATGTCATGTAATACCTCTCCGCGATGTAGTGCTGCCAGTGCTGTCTGCTGGGTCGAGGAAGAACCAACGGCTGTCCCCTGATGGGCAGGGCGGTTAGCATGGCCACATCCTTCAAAGTGATAGACATCTCACCGAACGGTAAGTGAAAGGTGTGTTTCTCTAGCCGCCATCGGTCGACGAGACCGGTGAGAAGTGCACAATCGATGGTAGGCATGGGTGTGGTCAAGCCTCCTCCGAGCTGAGCCCCATCCATGAGGACCGCAAATGGTAGTAGACCTGCACGAGCTAGTGGAATGTGGAATCGATAGTCCAGCTTTTTTCATCTTGTGTAGTGATCGGCTTGCGAGAGGGGGCAACTGAAACATTAACGACAAAGTGGTTATGCATCTTCAAAAAAAGTTATGGCAGGTAATATAGTAATGCGTCGGACCGTAGTTCCTGCAGAAATTGCCCTCGCACGATGTGGGGCATCGACTGACTCACGGAGTAGCTCTGGGACTGCAATGGCCGCCATCACGTGCTGCTGAAATGAAACGGCTCAGAACATATAAGTATATTTAGACAAGTATATTTAGACCAACTTGCAGTAATGGCTCATGAACTAGGTAGGGATGGGGATAGCCCACCCACACATTACCAAAGCTGAGAAAATAACGTCACTGGATCCCAAAATTTTGTAATTACTGTTGTGACAATTAACCCTAACCGAACACTGACTGCAACTACAGTTCAACAGAATCGAATGGGGTTAAGTAAGTACGCTATTTTAGCTGCGGTACCTAAAGTTTAGAAAACTTGCTTATTTTTTAATGCTAGAGCATTGCATCCACTGTTCCGCAAACATCATTAGAAAAGGTGAAGATGCTTGCTGTAAAGTTAGTCAGCAACAAATCTGGACCCATGTCAAAATATTACCACCATCATTTATAAGTAGGTAGCAGCAGCTACTTTTTATCTCCATGCCATACGAGACTGTGTTTCCCGTAGTTAAATATTTACATGTCAAAGTGTAGTACTAATTACACACTATTATTTACGCCGTTCATGACTGCTAACTATGCACTGTTAATGTATGTATTTACCATTATTCCAATACTGTCATTTTCATGTACTATTCGTTCGACTAGTACTATAGTTTAGTTAATTCATAAAATGAAGATAGCTCGGAATAAATTCCTACAAAACATTAACACTGATAATTATGCCATTACTTATTCTATGTTCTGTTATTTCATGTACGTGTAGTTATTCTAGCATTGTCATTACATATACTAATACATTTATTTTATTACTACTAATTGCACTAAAATCACATGAAGTACACACTATTATTTACGATTTTATGGTTTTACGTAACGCTCCTTCTACTAATATTGTACTAATTACACTAATATTACAAAAATACTATACTAATATTTCAAAAATTTCTAACTAACCTTCTCAAATTTGTATCAAGATCACTAAAGCCAAGCAACGTACCGAAAACCTTCCTGAAGAATACCTACAAAATACAAATCACAAATAAAATACTCAAAAAAAGGGTTAACCTAGCGTATACTTCACCAAACTAAATTTCTCTGCCATTACGATTTGAAAATCTATTTCCAATTGGAATTCCGCCTCCCTGGTTTCCTCGCGTCTCTCCTCTTCGAGCTCTCTGTTTTCTCAGCTCTCTTCGTGGCTGCCGAATGACCTCGCTCTAATGCTCTCCGCAGCTCTTATAGCAAGGAAATTAACAAGCAGCCCGACAAACTTCCTTTCGGTGTGTCGATGGGACAGAAAGAAAAATCAGCATGCAATCAGCTTTAGCCGGAAAATCAGCATGCAAACTTCCTTTTCAAATTTACGACTTGCAATCATCTTTAGTCGAAAATGGTGTTCCGTATGGGGCCCAACCCATATTCGAATTACGAGTTTTGAAATTCGGTATGGGTGGGTTTCATACCCGAATTTGAAATCGATTAAGGGTTAGCCGGATTTTGAGTTCCGGGTATGGTTAAACGGATTTTCAGATTCGGGTAAGGCTGGGTTTTTTTGTAAATACGCATAAACATGTTGTATCGATTTGTAATTACGGATAGTAATTTGTCTTCAGATTCCAAATTTGCTCGATAATGCACGTGTATTGGTGATCTTTGGTGCCTGATCATAATCCTGTTGGCCTCTAAGATGAATGTTTTTATGCGCCTTTTTAAGGAAGCGTATCATTTTTATTTTTATTTTTGCAAATTTAGTTTTTGTAAACGAAGCTTTATTCATGTTACATGTTTTAGTATGTACAACCTTCAAATATAAAAAAAATATAAAAGTATTAAAATATAAATAAAAAGTATAAAAACATATATGTAAGTGTTAAAATATAAATAAAAAGTATAAATACATATATGTAAGTATTAAAATATAAATAAAAATATATATAAGTATTAAAATATAAATAAAAATATATAGGTAGCGTGTTTTAATGTTTTTTAACAGTTATAAAATATTCAAATATATATTAAAATATATTAAAGTATGAGTGAAAGGTAGACGGTGGTTGTTTACTTTTTTTGTTTTGCTTTAAGATTTGTGCAAAGTGTGTATTGGAAGTGAAAGCACCGATCAAATTACAGGATTACTTATCTCGAGATTAACGGAAGAAGCACCGGAGACGCTCTCATCTAATATTCTTCCGTGCAGTACGACAGATGCATGTCCGAGACTGTGTGCACGTGACTGACAGCTTCGGGAGTAGCATCCAGATCCGTGTTTTGTGGCGAGGTGCGGATGTGGTGGTAGTTGACAAGCAAAGAGAGAAGCCCCCGCGCATTAGGCAGTGGTGGATCATTTGCCAACGACGATTTGGATTTGGATTTGGAGTAGCATCTAGATTTGGATTTTATCAAAATCTTTCTTAATTTTAGTTGTGCCTTTACTAGTAAGTCCTTAGTAAGTTCAACACATTTAATATTTAAAGATTTATTGTTAAGTTTTAGTTACCTACAGCCCTCACATGAGCTAACTGAGTCCTTAGAAACATACAATTCAAGTTTATTATTTCTAGTAGATAGTTCTAAGATAAGTGCTCATGGCATCAATTTCAGCAAGCAATTTAGAACAATTTTCACATGATGCGTTAGTATGAGCATGAAGAAAGCTAGTATCTATGTAAATAGCAATAATAGAACAAGTGCTAATATTCCTCGACCTAAGACTCTCAAGCTCGAAACCACACTATCATACATGGTCCTTAGGTTCTCAAACTCCACAAAGGCATCACATAGAAATACCATCGATACTCGGAGGAAGAATATCTAAGTGTAACATTTTGAAAAAATTAATAAAAAATTGGAATAAGTTTAAATTGTGTTTTTCCTAGTTTTTCTAGATTTTCTCTGTATTTTTCCTGATTTTCTTGATTATTTCTTAAAGGAGAAACCCTTTTATTAATTATTTAACAATTGGATAAGTGATGAGAAAATATTTGTAAAACAAAAAAATAAGAAAAATTCTGAAAAATCTGGGGAAATATCTAGAACCCTGAAATTTTAATTTTAAAGTCATATCAATGCATTAAAAGATGAAAAGGAAGATGAATTAATAAACCTTGATTACTAACAGTAAATATGTCAGACATTAATCTCTCATAAATTTGATGTGAAATTTTACATTATCTTCATTCTGGATTAGGTCATCAACAGTCAAAATATCAAAAATAATCATTAAATTTGATAATTATAAAAATTCAAAAACACAAAAACTAAAATTTTGAAAATACTAATGTCAGAATTTTAATAAATAAAAAATAATGAATCTTAAGTTACAAATTTTATATGAGACTAATATGGCCATAAATAACTCTCACAAAAAGTTTCAAAAATTTCAAACAAAATATAAAGATTTAAATAAATTAGAATCAGAAAGCACAAAATTGAGTGCAGTGCAGTGTCAGAATTTTTATAAATTCTACTGGCAACCAATCAGTCTGAAAATTTAACAGTATATTCTATCTTATCTCTAGTATATGCAGTCATTGGTGTTATGGTCAGCTGAAGAAAAATACGACTTGCAAATTAGTTGTATAGAAAGGTATATCTATTGTACACAAACTGAAAAAATTTGGTGCTTAATAATTTTGATCTCTGGACAAACTGGTTAGTTCAGGAGTCAAAAAACACGGACTTCATCAGCTAACAGCGGAAACAGAGTTACAAGGCGCAACCGTCGGAAGCTTGGTGCGAGCACAGTGGAACAATTCGATCGAAGGGTTGATCGATATGTTTATGTTCTTCAGTTGCAGCGAGTCTCATAGCGAGAATGGTATCAGGGGCCCTTCGTTGTAAAAGATCAAGAGGTTTGGAGCATCGCTCTCTACAGGGTTGTCTGAGTTAAGATATGGGATTGGAATCTACGGCTCACCACTTTTTCTTTCAATTTCCAATGCAAACACGAGCTCCATATCATAAAATGGATCAAGTTCGACAAATCCAGTTCACTATTCGCAAAGGTTTACAGCAAGTATGGTAACGGTGGTTTTACTCGTGTTGCATCGGCGCACCCGTAGGAAATTGAGCAGCTGCTGCAGGCAAGGTATTTTCAGGCGAGCTATCTCCTGGCAATGCCAAAGCTCCAGCTGCTCCAGGTCAAGAGAATTAGCAAGAAAGCACTCTAATTCTTCCGCGGCCATGTGCATCCAGCTAAAATACACTCTCTTCAAGCTTCTGAAGCAACAAGATGCATGCTCGGGGCGGAAAGCGCGGGAGTAGAGGCGAAGAGACTGAATCGAACACCTCTTTTCATCAGGTAGTAAAAGCTCCGATGGGGATTCGTATTTCGTTTTGTCGTCCTGAGGCAGCTCCAGTGTGAGGTCTTCGAGCTCAGGTGTAGCTGGAACATCAAGTCAATGATCGATGTAATGATCTTTCACCTTGCAACAAAGGTGCCCAAATTCGAAATTCAGCCTCTTCCCCCCAATGCAAGAACGGTTTTGCAGAACACCATCGATCCTTTTGACGATATCTGCGACCGTTCGATCTTGTATACAAGTGTGTTCGTTCAAACCTAGTGTTTTAGTACTGAATGTGAGTTTTTTTTTATTTTTTATTTTTACAAATCTGATCTCCTTCTGAACTTAATTACAAAAATAGTTTCATACCCAACCGCAGAATAGGGCTAGAAAAAAGCTCGGTGGAGAGGCTCGTTGGCTCGGTTCAAAATTGCTCTAATTACATTTGTATATTGTTAAATATTGAAATGAGTCAATTTCGAATGAACTTAGATTTTGCTCGCTCGGCTCGTTGGCTCGATTCTAAAAATACATCCAAATTATAGATAAAATGATATTAAATTAAACTATGTCAATTTCGGAAAAAGCTCGAAAAAATAAAAACTTGGCTCGATTTCCACCCCTACCGCAGAAGCACCTAGAGCTTGGTAGCTTCAATGGCTTGTCAAACTCTGTGAGCTCTGTAGATGCTTTTGTGGTGTGGGAGCGCGACACATAATATGTGTCATTTGTCAGTGCTTCCACGGTTAAGGATAGGATTTTGTTTGCACAATATATATATTATGCAAACCATTCTTACAATGAAAACCACCCATAAAAGTTTTGAAAAATTCTCAAAAAATTATCATATGTAGGGGAAGTGAGATTTTACAATCTGCAAAATTTGAAGATTTGATTTGAAGATACGAAAAAGACAAACAATAAAATGAATAGTGCTAAACAGTGAAAAATTACTATTTAGGCTGAATTTGTCTTTTTCGTATCTTTCAAATGCGATTGAGTTTCATCTTCAAATTTTGCAAGATTGTAGAAGCTCACCTCCCCTACATATTACGGGTGGTTTTCATTGAGTTTTCACAGTAAAAGTGGTTTACACCAAATTGTTATATATATATATATGAAGTCTTTTTCGTATTCCTAGGTGTACATACTCCCATCTCTAATATACCACTTAAACGAACATATTATACTTCTTTATCACTTTCGTATACTTCAATAATAATTATAAGATACTCAAATGCGATATAGTTGGAAAAATTTCATCGAAGCCCTTTATTTTTGCTATATACACTATTCCATATGTAAAAAGAGTGTATGCACAAATTATGCTATAAAAAGTGGAGCATGATGAAATTTTTCATGGAACTCACTTTAGAGTAGGGATGAAAACGGATAGTAATTCGGATATCAATTTTTTTGTCTTTGTTCCTCAATGGGAAACAAATAGGATATAGAATTTTCTATCCGAATTCATATTCTTGTTTGTTGTGTTGAGCTTATTCAAATTCATAAAAAATGAACCTCAAATTCATTATATATTTATTTAAATGATAGAAACAAAATTCGGATATCAATCGGATACGGATTCGATATTTTTTCACCTTTTTATTTATGGAAGCAAATAATGCGAATTTTTTTTATCTAATTTTATAATCTTATTTTTATAATGAGCTTGCTAAAGTGTTAAAAATGAAAACCAAAATCGTTATATATCTATTTAAAATGTCGAATTTGTTCGAAATTCGATATCCGCTTTCATCCCTACTTTAGAGTATCTTATAGTCGATAGAATATGTTCAAAAGGATAAATAGATATAACAACACCATTTAAGCGGTATACTTGGGGTGGGAGTACGTACACCCAAGAGTATGGAACCATTGTCATATATATATATATATATATATATATATATATATATATATATATATATATATATATATATATACACACACACACACACACACACACACACACACACACACACACACTAGATCAATGCCCGTATGTTACTGAAAAATAAAATTGGTAACTAAACATAAAGATCAAGCAATAAAAGAAAATTGTGCTACAAGATCAAACATCTATTTCTCCCAATTACAAAGTTTTATGGTTTTTTCTTCTGACAATTAAAACCAATATATATTATACGAGTAATATATATTACCAATCTCAAAATCAATCAATCATTTTTATCCCTTTTTGCAATTTATATTACCAGATCGCTTCCTCTTCCTCTCGCCATGCCCGCAGCCAAGACACCGTGGAGTCCGCCTTGCCGCCCACTTCATCGCAAGATGCCATGGCCGTATGGTCACGCCTCGGAGAAAGAGACCACCGCCGCCACTCCAACCTTTGCACCTTCGTTTTCTAGATCGCCACCGCCTCGGTGCCGTGCTTTTCTCTGCCGGTGGTGGTCGGCTCACACGACGGTTCGCTACTCTTCCCAGATGACCTCTCGCATTTGCCGCCCTACCGTCTCCATGTTCTAGCGCATTTAGCCATCATCGGGCTTCACCAAACCATGATGCGGTGCCCATGAAGGTGAACTAGAAAACACCGGCCGAGGCGCCTCCACGCCATGCGCCGCCGTTGCTCTCTCTCGTGACGCTCACCGGATCAACCGCTTTATCTCCAAGGGTATGCCAATGATTCTCTCACCGCCGACAACGCCCCCACCAGTGTCGCCGCAACCGCTACCAAGTTGCCAGACGCTTTGTTCACGCCCAATCGCCCTGCTAGGGTCACGGCACCGTGGGCGCCACGCTTTGCGCCCTTCGCCGCGGCGCGATTATCGACCACGGCGCTCGGCCTCCTGCACTCACGGCCATGTACGCCGGTTCATCACTTATTAATCGGCCGTCGAGTTCATTTGCCGGCGGCACGACATGGGAGATCTTGAATGAATTCCTTAATTAATTCTATGAAAATCAGACAAAGATATATAGAGTACAAAAGAAATGATTGGCGGCTATTAATTGCCATCAATAATCGGGATTTTGTTATAATAATCAGCCATATTTAGAGAGATATGGCTGGTCAGAATCGTGAAAGAATAATTAGCTATAATGACTGTATTATTGGGGATATGACCGGAGGGGCTAGGAAGAACGACGGACCACGCCACCAATCGCAAATTTATATTAGTATATATATATATATATATATATATATATATATATATATATATATTATTCTAATTGTCATTTGGTGGCAGCGGTCCGTTCTTCATGAACCCACCTTCCATCGTGCTTGATCCGCGATCCTCGGCTCGGTCCGCCGATAGCTCGAGATGCCCCCCCCCTAGCCCCATTTCCCCCTCCTCGCCCGCGCCTAATCCCCGCGCGCCTCGATCGCTCGAGATGCACCTCCCACTCCCCATGCCCAATCCCCGCCGCCCTCCCAACCGCCGGTGCATTGATCGCTTCAAATCCTCCCCCAAGCAATCACCTCCCAATCAAGATCTCATGCCGCAATCCCCGCCGCGCCCTTTCAATCTGAAGATCTGCCATGATGCGCGTCTCCATGTCCCCCCAGCATCGCGATGCCATGGTTCGTGTCGGAGGCCTCATCGCCGCCACCGTGGCCTTCCTCCTCCTCGCCATTGGCGCCTCCGCAGCGCCAGGCATGTCGATCATCTCCTACAATGCGAAGCATAGCTAGCGGGGGCTAGAGCAGACGGAGGCAGAGGCGTGGGCCATGTATGACCTCTGGCTCGCGGGACCGCTCGCACAATGCGCTCAGAGGGTACAACCGCCGATTCATGGCCTTCTGGGACAACCTCTGCTTCGTCGACGCCCATAACACCCGCGCGGATGAGCATGGGTTCCGCCTCGGTATGAACCAGTTCGCCGATCTCACCAACGAGGAGTTCTGCGCCGCCTACCTCGGAGCCAAGGTTGTCGAGAGGAGCCGCGCCGTGGGGGAGAGGTACCACCATGATAGCTTTGATGAGCTACCAGGCGCCGTCGATCGAGGAGAAGGGGCCGTTGTTCCATCAAGAACCGTATAATGCGATGAGAAATTTAGCCTCTTAAGCGATTTTACTACCAAAGGGTTAGATGTAATTCCCTATTTATTTAGCGCCAATCTCCGATCTAAGTGCGTCAATTTTGCCACAGTTTTTTAGGATCCAAATAAATTTGCAAGTGGTGCTATTTGGTTGCAAAGTCGGCAGATTTCACCGATGGTTAAAGTAAATTTTTGTAAGCGCGCTTTTTTTTTTTTGAAAAGACAGATCTTTCTATCACATCAGAAGTAGGTCTAAAAAGTATAGTAAAGCTGAGTTTTTTATGAGTGAATATATCTGATGTAATCAACATAATTGGTTGGAATATGATGATTAGGATTTAGGAAGAAGATGTAGGCTATGTGCTTAAATTTTTTAACATGGGGTTAGGTTAATTGTGAAAGACAGTGTATTTGTTTTCCCTTCATGAAAGATAGTGTATTTGTTTTCTATTCATTCTATTCTTCTGATGGAAGCAAGATCCTGAGAATTGCCTTGCGCACCGTAGTTTCTTTATTTCCAGGATTGAACTTTAGCTCATTCCCAAATTGTTTGTTTTCCTGATTTAAGACCGCCATTTTTGTGGGTGGTTTTTGTTGGTGTCCTTCAATTCTAAAGTTGTATTCGGTGCATCTACCAGTTAGGTACTATTGACATGTTGACCATCCTGACCTAAACCATCAAACAACTATTCAGAGTTTGATACATTAACCAGACCCAACGATGTTGCGCCATAACTATTTTAGGCTTTTCAGTAGCACTAGCATATCACAAGTTGTACAGCTTGTTCTGTATGGTGATTAAAGTATGGTTTTTATAGTGTGCTGGAGGTTGCTGCTTTGCTCTTACTGTTACCCTATAAATGCAGTTTATTTTTGACGCAATGTGTTTATGACCATGTATTGAACTACCAGCTAGCAAAAAGATTGCTGATGCAAAGCTAACAAATGATTTCCATGTAGTATTGAAAGAATTTTAGAAAACTCAACGGTTAGCGGTAGAGAGAGAGGCTGCATATGCGCCTTTATTTCCCAAGTGGGTTTGCCACAGAGGTAATTTGCTACTCATTTCTTCAGCCTTGTTTCTGTATGCTATCTTTTTTCTCTGCTAGGCATTTTTCTGCTTTCAAACAAAAGAGGAACTTCCTATGTTTCTTGATATATTGTGTACAGTTTTCTTGGTAGTGATCTACTGCTAAGATAGTTTGTTGAATTTGCTTTATCTAGCATATGTTTGTTGTATACTCCATCTCCCTTAGGCTAATAAAAGTCCAATGAATGAAATAATAAAGTCCAATGATTTACTGACTTTGAAGTGTATGTTGATCCAATTAGCTTTTTCAGTGACTTTATTAAAATAACTGATTTTGAAGTGTAAACATGAAAAGGCTGTTACTGTTCTAGATCTTTGCGCATTGTACGGATGTTTTGCGTGACAGAATATAGCTTGTACTGGTAGCTCCTATAATAAGTGCAATATCTGTTGCATGCTATGTTTGTGTGCTTTCACATGTGCAAAGCTCATGTATCTTGTATACTCTTTGCCTTTCCTTTTATTGAACTGATGTTTTTCATGCTTCTCCTCACCATTTTTGCCATCTGAAGGTAAGCGGCCATCAAATCCCACTCATTCTTATTAGTGTGTTTTTTGAATTGTTCATTCTTTATGCTTTGTATGCTTTTGGAATGCGGAACTTGCAATTTTCATTCAAGACTAGGCTATTAGCCTCTTTGTGAACTATGTTGAACTATGCAATTTAAAAAAAAAATTATGAATAGTAACTCAACATTGACCAAGCCACTATGACAAGTGCAAAACACAAATTGCATGCTTTCTTTAATTCATTGGTTTGGGCGATGTACCTTGATAAGCTCATACTCTTCACATGCATGGCTTCTTGTGTCTTCTGTTGCTTTTATTCTTTTTTTTTCACAGTTCTTCTAGCTAGAGTCCATCTAACTTCCTTAACCTACAGGTAATAATCTATACTATTGTAATTACCACTTGCGTTCGTGGGATAATTTGTATTTGTTAAAAAAAGTGCACGTCTTTTATGTTTCTGAAAGGTTTCTCTTAGTTGGAGTATCTCTTCGTAGGAGTATATGTGACGTCCCGTGGCTTCGGTTCCCGCCCGAAATGTGAGATCGTCGCAAATCCACCGGGAGGAAAATCAAAAGAGATAGAGTTCTTGGGAGGAGGAGGAAGGCTATTTCTGTTCTATTCATTTCATAAGTTTCTTCTTCCACAATACAAGCCCCTTATATACTCCCATGAAAGCTGACTGATACGCATACACCACTTTACCCTCTGAATTGTACTTCAAAACACGACAACGTTTTACTGCTACAGTAATTACCGCTAGCAACCAATACCATCCGATCCTCTTAACAAAACTACTCATTAATCTGAACCCTCCACTGAAGTTGCCCGCCTTCACGCCAACACAATATCAGACACCTTCTTCTCCTTCTTCTTCGACGCCTCACCATCTGCGATCCTCGTTTCGTGACATCTGCTTCCTCGCAGAACTTGCTTGTCCCCTGCAAGTGCAAGCTGAAAAAGTCGCAAAACATCCAAGTTTTCCTGTGTCGCAGACTTCAATTGAACGCCCATCCATTTGATCCGCCCTGAACGATCGCTGAATTCCTCGCTTCACGAGCCGCCTATCCAAGATCTGCTATGGTTCAGTCGGTAGTGTGTCCAAGTCAGCCACCTTGGGTAAATTTGCAAAGACTGGGGAATAGTCTGAATGAAATGTTTTGAGCTGGGAAACATGAAACACAAGGTGGATTTGGCTGCTCACTGGCAAATTCAAACGATATGCCACTGATCCAATTTTAGCAGTCACCTCATAAGGGCCGAAAAACTTATACGACAACTTAGGATAAGCTCTGTTCACCACCGATTTTTGGGCATACGGTTGTAATTTGAGCAATACCTTCTCCCCGACTACAAATTGGTGCTCTTTTCTGTTGCGATCGGCCTTCAGCTTCATGCGATTCTGTGCGCGTGCCAAATGTTGTTTGATAAGGTCCAGATATCGGTCACGCTCCTGCAACACTCCCAGCACTTCATCCGAGTCAGTACCATACCCAGATGGTAAGATCCCAAAATTTGGCTCAATGCCATACAACACTTTAAAAGGTGATGCTCCCAGGGCCGAATGATAAGTAGTATTGTACCAAAATTCTGCTAATGATAACCAAGACTTCCACTTCTTGGGAGAATCATTGACTGCACATCGAAGGTACATTTCCAAGCATTGGTTGACTCTTTCGCTTTGACCGTCCGTTTGGGGATGGTATGCAGTACTCATTTGCAATTTGGTGCCGAGAGAGGTGAACAACGCCTTCCAGAACTGGCTAATAAAGACCTTATCTCTATCAGAAGTAATTGTGTTGGGAACCCCATGTAACTTGACAACTTGGTCTAAGAACAATTGTGCCACCTTCTGAGCTGTATATGGGTGACGCAAAGCGAGAAAATGAGCATATTTCGAAAACCGATCGACAACCACCAATATGACATCACATCCATCTGATAGCGGCAGTCCCTCAACAAAGTCCATTGTAATGTCCTGCCATGCATGATCGGGAATGGGAAATGGTTGGAGTAAACCAGCAGGTCGTGACTTCTCTTCCTTAGCCTGTTGGCATATCTGACATTGCTTCACAAATTCCTCCACTCGCTATTTCATGCCCACCTAGTGAAACACTTTCCTGAGGCGGTGATACGTAGCCTGAACTCCTGAATGGCCCCAAAGAAACTAGCATGAAAAACATAAATGAGTTTGGTTTTTAAAGCCTCATTGTCACCAATCCAAATCTGCCCGTGTTGTCGGATTAGACCCTGATGCAAAGAAAACCCGCCTCATCTGGACTAGCAATAGCCAACTGAGCCAACTTTTGTTGGGCCATGTCATCCGTAACATAATAATTAAGCACTTCTTATAACCACAGCTGTCCAGCGCGAGATAAAGCATCGGCGACAAGATTTTCCTTACCCTTTTTGTACACAATACAAAAGTGTAATCCCATGAGGCGCGTCATAGCCTTACGTTGCATCTCCGATTGTAGCTGTTGTTCTTCCAAGTAACAAAGACTCTTATGATCGGTTCTGATAACAAATTCTTGGCGTTGCAAATACAGGCACCAACGTTCAACAGCCAGCATGAGAGCAAGAAATTCCTTTTCATAAATGGACAAACCTTGGTGCTGGGTACTCAGAGCCTTGCTAAAATAAGCAATAGGATGGCCCATTTGAAGGAGAACAGCACCCACGCCCTTATCGCATGCATCTGTTTCCAATTCAAACTGTTGCTCAAAATCAGGCAACTTAAGGACGGGAACTGAGGACATGGCCTTTTTCAACTGATTAAAAGCCTCATCAGCTGATGCATCCCATTGAAACGCCTTCCTCTTGAGCAAATTAGTTAAAGGTTTGGCTATAATACTGTAATTGCGGACAAACTTACGGTAATAGCTCGTTAATCCAAGAAAGCCCCGAGTTCACATCGCTGCGGGCGCTGCCACCCAACATTGCTTTCGCTTTTGTGGGTCATTGCACGCCTCGATTAGAGATAATGTGCCCTGTACTCAATCTTTCGGGCAAACGCACATTTGGATAGCTTAATGAAGAACCGATGAGCTCGATAGTTTGAAGAACGATGGCTAAATGATCCAAATGAGTGCGCAAATCAGAGCTATAAATGAGAATATCGTCAATGAATACCAAAACAAACTTCCGCAAATAGGGGGCCAAAATAGCATTCATCACACATTGAAAAGTAGTCGGAGCGTTGGTTAATCCAAACGGCATCACTCTGAACTGACAATGTCCGTGATGCGTTTTAAAAGCAGTTTTGTACTCATCTTCTTCCTTCATGCGGATTTGATGATATCCCGCTCGTAAATCCAATTTCGAGAAATAAGCAGTACCAGCTAGCTCATCCAAAAGTTCATCAATGACGGGCATCGGAAATTTATTCTTGATAGTAAGATCATTCAAACGATGGTAGTCGACGCAAAACCGCCAATTGCCGTCCTTCTTTTGCACTAAGAGCACAGGAGAAGCGAAAGGACTGAGACTGGGAGTGATAATACCTACCGACAACATATCAGCCACCTGCTTCTCAATTTCATCCTTGTGAAGAGGAGAGTATCGATATGGTCGTGAGTTGACCGGCACCGCTCCCGGCACAAGGTGAATCATATGATCGTACTCTCTTTGTGGAGGTAATCCCGTCGGTTCTGCAAAAACATCTTGAAATTGCTGAATCACATGTTGAACTTCGGGTGGTACTGGAATGTGGGCTGATACGTTCGTGTGTTCCACCACAGCCATCGCCCAAATGGCATTGCCCTTATCCAGTTTAGCAAACTGTTCCATAGAAATAGACAGGAGTTCCTGTTGTGCTTCATCTTTTATGCCTTTCAAGCGAACCATCTTCCCTTTGTAACGAAACTCCACTTCTTTCTCCCGCTAGTTGCAAGTCATGGGACTATGATTTTGCAACCAGTCCATGCCCAGAATAGCGTCATAAGCCCCTAAATCCAAAACCCTGAGGTCAGTTTGGAACGTATGCCCTTGGACCCACCATTCCATCTTCGGAACCCATCTGCTACAAGTTAAGGTCTCCCCATTAGCCACTTTAACTGTCATCGGCTTAGTGTGTTGAGTAATGTGCCCAATTCGGCGTAGAAAGCCAGCATTGATGAAACTGTGAGTACTGCCCGAATCTAGCAGAAACAACATCACTTGATTCCTTACAAGTGCCAGAAATCTGATAGTCTCCCCTTCCTCAACACCAGACAAGGCGTTGAGCGACAGGTGGGATAACTCATCAACCTTCGCTTCCTGTTCTTCCAATAGATCAAGTACTTCGTCTGACAACAAGTCCTTGGACTCCTCTCCGGTAATTGCCTGCCCTTGAGCGGCTGCCTTCTTTTTACAATGCATTGCATGATTTTGGTCATACTTTTCACCGCACTGATAGCATAATCCACTCAAGCGTCGGTAATCTCTTAACTGACGCGCCTTCCATAATTCTCCTTGTCCCAACTTATTTCCTCCTTGGTTGGATTCAGTTTTGACTGGCACCCCTCCTTCTTTGCCAGCACCCATTCAGAATTTCCATCCCTTTCCTTTTTCCAGACATCTCTTTGCACCTAAGCAAGAAGAGCGGCCCGATCAATCAGATTCGCACTGCCCTGGACCATACCCCGCAGCTTCGATTTCAATCCTCTCACAAAATGAGACACAAAAATTCCTCGTCATAATACGGGTTATGCAGTGAAAGATTGAACATCAGTTCGTCAAAATGAGCCTTATACTCTGCTACCGTGCCAACTTGTCTCGCTTCCACCAACTCAGTCATCAATCTCTTGTGATCATATGCCCCAAATTTGCATTCTATGGCCTCAATGAATTGTTCCCAGTCACCAGGCTCATTCCGGACCAGATACCGCCACCACCTTGTCTGCTTCCTTCCAGATGCATGTGGTTGCAGAAACCCAGAGTGCCTCCGGTATGTTAAAAATTCAAAAATATTCATTGCATTTATCCTTCCAGATCCTGGGATTGTCCCCACTGAATATGGGGAAATTCATCTTGGGCAACCAACTCCATGTGTTTCCCCTGCCCCTTCATGTGACCCTCCCGTCGAACACCTTGTAGGCGCCATTCCCGTCAGAGAGATAGATTCGTCTTCTGCTCTCGCCCAACGCTCGGGTGCGGCCGGAGTGAATAAGGCCTTCCCCTTTTCCACCACTGGTGTCACCCCAATCCGTCGCCGATTCTCCTCTCCCACCTTCCAAGCCTCCAGCCGAGCCACTGCTTGAGCGGTCGCCTCCATCTGCGCGGCAAGCAATTGCTGATCCTTCGCACCCCGCTCAACCGCCATCGACGTGAGTTCCGTTTGACTCAGGAGTTGTTGCTGGGCGACGTCCAACGTCTCCACTCAGGCACAGAGATGGTCCAAACTCTCTTGGATCATCGTCAACTTCTCCTCCGTTCGTCCTGACGCCTCTCCCATGGCTTCCAAGATGAAACGAGTCTGCACCGATGGTCTTTGAGGCGCCGTGATGGATCTATGCTCGAAACCCTTGATCGCCCAGACCAGCCGGATCACGCAAGCCGAGTTAACCAGACTCAGTAACCGAAGTTTTTGCGGAGAATCTCAGGATCAATTGCTCAATCCTGAATTCCTCCAACCTACGTCTGGAAATTTTACAACTCAGCCAACTAATCGGAACCAAGCTCTGATACCAACTTGTGACGTCCCGTGGCTTCGGTTCCCGCCCGAAACGTGAGATCGTCACAAATCCACCGGGAGGAAAATCAAAAGAGATAGAGTTCTTGGGAGGAGGAGGAAGGCTATTTCTGTTCTATTTATTTCATAAGTTTCTTCTTCCGCAATACAAGCCCCTTATATACTCCCGCAGGCTACAGCCTGGATACAGACACCACTTTACCCTCTGAATTGTAATTCAAAACACGACAACGTTTTATTGCTACAGTAATTACCGCTAGCAACCAATACCATCCGATCCTCTTAACAAAACTACTCATTAATCTGAACCCTCCACTGAAGTTGCCCGCCTTCACGCCAACACAATATCAGACACCTTCTTCTCCTTCTTCTTCGATGCCCTCAGCTACTGCATCCCTGTTCGTGACAGTATAGTGATGGATTGTATTTTTTCACAAGCTACACTCTGGTGATTCTAATATTTTAATCTCATTAAAATGTGAAAACTGCTAGAAATCAGCTTCCAAATAAAATTGTTTAGTTCATCACAAATGTGTCGGTTTCAAGTACCTCTACATAACTGAACACGTATAATTGTTATTTAAGCATTTTGCTCAAACTTCTTCATATTTCTATTGCCAATCATTGAATTATTTTCCTGAGATGCTTTATGAATGAAATCTCCAATCATTTCTGCCAATCAGGTGTATGGCATGTGAAATCATGATATTTTCATGTCTTTTTAAGCATACTGTTGTTGCTTAGGTATTCTGATGATAGGATTCATTTCATGGTATAAGTAGCCTTTTCTGCTATCTCATGAGGTGGTAATGGTAATTTACCTCTGCATCAAGCAACGGAATGAATGTAGTTTCTATTCTGAAACGAAGTTAGCTTGTGCTTGATCAGGATGAAATTTTGAATCTTATATTTCTGGAATTGCGATGAGGCTGGGCTAATTTGATTGTGCATTTGTTTTACCTCTGGTTATGACTGTGTTTAGCCAAATCCTGATAGTATATGCATGGATGAAAAAGTGGAAACCAGTGGCATCTCTTTTTGATGTTCCTGTGGTGAGTTGCATTCTAAATTGGTTTTCTTCTACTAAATAAGAGATACAATGCCACAAATTTGGAATTCCAAGGATCTAAAAGCCACAATTTGATAGCAGTATTTGCTGTGAAGGTTTAAGACAATATGAAATTATTTGGACAAACATTAGCTTGAAAATTAAGGCAACCTTTCGATTTTCCTAATTTTCGAAGATGCTCTTAAAGTTATTATGTTCTTCAGATGCTAACAAAAAAAAAACATTTCTATCTGATAATAGTGTGTTTGCACATGCTGCTTGATTTGGACATTTTATACTGCTCTCCTGCCATAACTTTAGCTTCATTCAAAATGACAGTTCTCTAAATCTAGCTTGCGAGCTATAATATGTTGTTGTGACCAATGGAATAAAGTTGTTTGCAAGATCTTAGATGCAATTGTGATGAGTGACGGGATTTGTTTTGCTAATCTTAATAAAGAAAGATTCATATTTGTTGTCTTTTGTAGATTAGTTCTTTCAAATAGAATCTTTGGTATCCAAACATTGATTATGACATATGTATATTACTGTTTGTTTTTTATCTTCACAAGAAGAGCATGGGTTACAGTACAGCAAATCCTTCCCTGATGTTCGCAACTGATGTTCTGGTTATTGTCAATTCTTTCGTGTTGTCAGGATATTTATTCATATTGGCTGCCAATATGTTCTTCTCATCTTGTGTTTGAATCTTGAATTATTTTATAGAAAGGAGGCAAGCTGAATCTGCTAGGATCCGTGAGAAGTACCTTGATAGAATTCCTGTAATAGTCTCTAGCTTTTTTTTGTCCTTATGCATATGTCTTAATTCGTAGAGAAAAAGAAAACATACTTCATCATGAACCCAAACCAAGTCACACAGAAACCTGTTGTGCTCCTCAGGTACAGTCTTTTTTTTTTATACTAGATGACTTTTTTTTATAGTGACTGATAAACAAATTGAAGACGTGAAGATCTGACAAGTGTTTGGGTGAGAGTGAAGATAAGAAGAATATGTTGCAAGATTGTAAATTTTGATATACACTCATACATTCGACTTCTACCATAATTCTCTGAAAAAACTTTTGTAATCGGGAAAGATAGATGTTTGATCTTATAAAACAATTTTCTTTTATTGCTTACCTTTATGTTTCGTTACTAATTTTATTTTTCGTAGCAATGTACGGATATTGAACTTGTGTGTGTGTGTGTGTGAAAAATATCTTTTACTCCCGGGTGTAGTTACTTCCACCTCTGAAATACTACCTAAACAAACTTGAAATACTCTTTTATCACTTTGAGTAAACTCATACACTAATTATAAGATACTCCAATGTGAGTCACATGAAAAAATTGCAAGGAAGTTCATGATTTTTAGCGTATTTCACAAATACCTTCATATATGCACATAAAAAGGAATATGTCTAAAAAATATACATACCACCTCTGAAAAAATATACATACCACCTAGATGATCTTATATACTCGTATACTATGCGTACATACCCTCCATCACATGAGATACCCCATACGTTATGAGATACGGTATAGGGAGTAATTACTCTCGGGAGTAGAAAAGAGGCTTCCTATATAGGAAAAATATCTCCAAAGAAAACCCTCGAGACAGCAGGCTGCACAGGCTACATCTTGCAACGGTAGGAGAGAAAGTGTCTGATGCAAGATTATCCTGAACAAGCACAAAAGCCAAATTCAACTTTGGGGTGATGACAACAAGCATATTATGGTTAGATAGAACTGTACGGGAAGCTAAGCAGATGAATTTCTCAAGTTCATCCACAGCTTGCAGCCATGGCAATCTTAGAACTGTAATCAGACTCCCACATTATTAATTAGTACTAACTATATGTCCGTGTGTTGCAATAGAAACTCAATTTACGATAAAAAGTTTATTTTTAAGAGCACTAACAGTGGCAAAGATGGGCAATTTTGATGAAGTGATGTGGGAATAAACTCTTGCTTTATATAGTAGAGATTAATTATGTGAGACTTTTTGCCATTGTTAGTAGGTACTAAAATTTATATTGAGATAGTATCAAAAATTGGTACCTCCAACTTTAAATTTTTTATATCTGTTAATACTATCTCAAAGTAAATTGCAATATCTTGTACGGATGGTAAAAAGTCTAATTATATACCTCCGAAGGCTTGTGAGAGATCTGATCTCATCCAGGCCACCGAGGGCTTGTGGACCTATGGTATTGGTTGATCCCCGTGGAGTTCTTCCTGTCTCCAACTCGAATTTTTTTTACTTTCTCAAATCATAATTATGAAACTTATTATCAAACTTAGGAGGTATCAAAATATATATCAAGACAATATCAAGAGATAGTAAAAATTGATACCTCCACCGTTTAAATATTTGATACCTACAAGGATGTTATAAAATTGATACCTGCATCCTTTAAATATTTGGTATTGCAAGGATGTCATAAAAAATCCACACTTAGGCCCTGTTTGAAAGCAATGTATTTCAAAACTATGGTTTTGACATACTATGGTTTGCAATTGTTTTATCATGAATACTATGGTTTTACCAAACTCCTTTAAAACCATGGTATTTCTTGAACTATCAACTGCTTGGATGCAACATCACAAACCATGGTATTTGAGGGAAATAGACAAGAAGCTAGTCAAAACCATAAAAACTTTGGGTTGGAGTGGAGTTTCAAATACTCCAAAAATACCATAGTATCTACCAAACCATGGTTTTTAATACAGAGCTTTTGGCATGGTAACCAAACACCTCATAGTATAAAATACCATGATATTGTTAGAAACTATGGTATTACCTAGAAACTATGAAAATACATTGCTTCCAAACAGGACCTTACAGCCAGGTCTGATGCATACTCTGCCTACTGTGTAAAAAAAATCAGACTGGGCTGCAAGTATGATTTGATTTTTAACTTGTTGAGAATTCGTGGGCCTTGGGCCTTGCCCGTGTTGGACCGCCCGACTCGGCTCCTGGACTTGTCCCCTGAACCAAATATCTCGCGCGTGCACCCGGTCCACGCAAACTGTCCCCAAAAATTATCCTCCTCGCTCTCTTCTCCCCCGCCTCCTCCACTCGCCTTAAACCCATGCTCTCCTCCTCGACGGCACATCCATGGCCACCCCCATCCCTCGAGCTCCGCCACCCAATCCCCACCACCTCCTCCTCCGCCCGCCAACCCTAACCCTTCCCCACCGCATCCGCCGCCTCCGCCTCGTGGCCGCGGCCACGGCCACGGCGGCCGCGGCGGCGGCCGCCGTCGCCCCCGATGATATCTCCCAGCTCAACCACCGCCTCCGCGCTCTCGTCCGCCGCCGGGAATCCATCTCTGCGGTCTCGTCCCCCGTAGACCCCGCCCAGGCGGAGGCCTACCTCCACATGATCCGCGAGCAGCAGCGTCTCGGCCTCCGCCAGCTCCGCGGCGGCGACGGCGCCGACGGGGAAGGGGAGATCGAGGGAGAAGACTGGGAGAAGGAGGACGGCGCGAGGAGGAAAGGGGTGGCGGCGGGGAGCTCGCTGGGGCACCGGGTGGACCCGCGGGAGCTGGAGCCCGGGGAGTACGTCGTGCACAAGAAGGTCGGCGTCGGCAAGTTCGTCTGCATCAGCGGGGAGGACGGCGTCGACTACGTTTTCATCCAGTACGCAGACGCTATGGCCAAGCTCGCCGTCGACCAGGCCGCGCGCATGCTCTACCGATACAACCTGTATGCCTCCGCGCTTGACCCACCCACCGCTTCGTCTATTATTCCTGCTTCATACCTGTGCTGCGCAACTATTTGAATTAACTACAACGCGGGGCTTGAGTTGAACCTTGAATTGTGGAGGCAGCCTATCTCTTGCAGCAGCGCAGAGCAAATTCTAGTTAGCAAGTAAAATTATGGCATTTCCGCATTAGTGGTGGTGGTTACGCATGTGATTGGGATTGGTTGCAATAGACAAGTTACTTGAGATGCATGAGAATTTGTGAATTTTCTTCACTGCTGCCAATTCTCATAATTGATTCCTGTTCTGAGTGGCTTCATGAATTTTCATCCTTTCAGCACCAGCACAGCTAGCCCCCTTAAGCACACTGCACTCTAGAATATTGGCGGCTCCTCTTCTTTAGCTAGTATCTGTGCTTACAATTTGATTTACTTGTTATGTTGTGAGGGCCCCGTCTCTTGAGTTCTAATGGAAATTAAAAAATCACGTTGACCATTTATCCAGATTGATGTTTTCTGCAGCCCCCATGAGAAGAAGAGGCCACGGAATTTGAGCAAGCTGAATGATCCTTCTACGTGGGAGAAGAGGAGGTTGAAAGGGAAGCTTGCTGTTCAGAAGATGGTTGTCAACTTGATGGAATTATATTTACAAAGGATGAGGCAGAGAAGGCCTCCGTACCCAAAGCCTGCGGCAATGGATCAGTTTGCTGCTGAATTTCCTTATGAGCCTACTTTAGACCAAAATCAGGTCTGCTCTGAATCAAATGCTGTTCTTCCTTTTCCAAAAAAAAAAATGTTGTTCTTCTTCTTTTGAAAAAAAAAAGTGCTGCTATTCTTCCGTCGACCAATAATTTTAAAAAACTGATGCAACAAGATGATCACCCTCTAAGCTGCATGTGTGTTTACTGATGTCTCCCTTACAAAAACTATCACATTGTTTGATCGCTTTGTGAGCTCTGGCACACATGTGTTTGTATTACTTGACTTAAGCTTTGAAGCTCTTCAGCTCCCTTTAAATCTGCTTCAGTATATTTGAAATTGCTTATTTCATTTCCTGTGTAAGATGCTTGTTGTGAGCTAGCTACCTGTTTGGGAGAAGCAGATTTCCATGGTACTGTGGACAGCATTTAGTGGCCTGATGCCACATAATAAATATAAGGTTATAAAATAATTCTAATTAAATGGTGTAGAAACCCATCTGATATTCATAACCTCTGGCACATTATTGTTTTCAGATTAGTTCTTGTCATTGATAATTTCTACTTTTGTTTCTCATCTTTGCTATAAAAGAACTTTTAAAATGGTTAGTTTTTTTTGTTGCCCACTTAGGTCCTTATTGATGCAATTTTTTTTCTTAACTTTAATGGCAGTCTGTTTGATTAAGTAATCCAAGTATCTGTAGCGTACATAGGGTCAAACGTTCTTAATTAACTTTAAAGAGCTAGTTTAAATGGTGTTCATTCCGATGGCAGGCTTTTATAGATGTTGAGAAAGATCTGACTGAAAGGGAAACACCAATGGACAGATTGATCTGTGGAGATGTTGGGTTTGGTAAAACGGAAGTTGCAATGCGTGCTATATTCATTGTTGTATCTGCAGGATATCAAGCTATGGTTCTTGCACCAACCATAATACTAGCCAAGCAACACTGTGACGTAATGTCTGATCGTTTCTCCAACTACCCTGATATAAAGGTTGCTATATTTAGTGGAGCTCAGGTATGCCATGATACAAATCAGGTTTAACCCATAAGGCCATAAGAAAGCACATTGCACAAAATTGTTTCTCTTTATTTCCAGATAATTTTTTTATTTGCAGTAATTATTTTAGCTATCGAGTATGTGTAATTCATCTTAACCCTAGAAAGTGCTTCATTCTAATCTCATCAATCTTAATACTCTAATTTGCTAGTGCATAAAAAGTCATATAAATGTGGGTGTGGCTTTTGTTGTTAGCTATAAGAAAAAAATGCTTATAAAATGTATACTATGTTCTGCAATCTGTGGCAGTATTATCTTGTTTCCTGCTTTTCATATTCACTAATTGTTCTTAATTACTGTACACATTTATTTTAAGGAAGTAACTTTTCTCATCCTTTTCTTCCAATAGTCATGGAGAATTCTAACCATGATCAGTAATCTTTGCAATGAGAGCTGTTGCATTGTTAAATACATTTGTTTGCTTAAGGGATCGACTCTGTCATTTGATTGACTTGGTATGTTTCTTCTTTACAGAGCAAAGAAGAAAAAGATGAGCTAATAACAGAGATCAAGAATGGGGATTTGCAAATCATTGTTGGAACTCACGCTCTTCTTACAGAACGAATAGCTTGTAACAATCTTGGTCTCCTCGTGGTGGATGAAGAACAAGTACTCTTTATAAATCTTAATGTCGCTCTTAAGTTGATAGCACATCCTTATCTTGTCTTCTTTTGACGTCATTTTTGTGCATTGCTGTTCTAGTCTGGTGATATATGTTAGTTTGATAATTATAATTTGGGCAAAGTACAAGTACACATGGAAAATAATTTGATTATTTTCAAGCTTTTTTTAGGGAATATAGCAGGGGAGAGCCCTGTTGTTCAAGAAATATATTAAATAAATAAAAGGTAGAAGACTATTTTAAAGTGGACTTAATTTTCCTTTTAATCTAAAAAACATAAAGGTAGAAAGCTCTGTTTCCTTTTAATAAGAGTGGTTCTCCACAACTTTAAATCTATTGCTCCATAGGTGAATGCTGTGATAGACATCTTGCAAGAAAGCTTGAGTAAATATCTTGCAATCATAATTTGCCATCAAATTTTTTTTTTGGCACATCTTCACAAACTCTATTTTTCTTCTTAATAGAAGTTTGGTGTCCAACAAAAGGAGAAGATTGCATCATACAAGGCTTCTATTGATGTTCTCACCCTCTCTGCAACACCCATTCCACGAACTCTTTATCTTGCTTTAACTGGTTTTCGTGATGCAAGGTAAGATATGATCACAGTACCTATCTCCTTTTAACTTTTCTTTTCAGTTGGGAGAAGATATTTATCTTTCTTTTAACGGAGATTGTTTATTACATGGTGCAACGATTACCACTGTTTTCTTGAGGTAATTCCTATAGATCTAGACAATGGTTATGGTTAGTAATCAGCTAGAAATTCAGGTGCTTACTATTGTTTCCTTGAAATTATTTGCTGCTATTTCTCATAAAAGTGTTGTGTGTGAGAGTCATCGTAAAGATACAATAAAAAGGTTGTGGTGTTATTGTAATTTTGTTTGATGTTTGCTCAAAAGAGGAAAGATAGCTAGTCCTTCTACCTTTGTGTTCCAAACAAAACTTGTGATGGTGCAACTGTGCAAGGTTCTTTAGAGGACTACCATTTATGGCTCTTTTGGCATTTGATAGTCAATAGTTAAATCATAATGTTGTTCTATGGTTTTATACTTTATTCTATATAACTTCACTTTGGTTGCATTCAACTTCTGGACTTCCTTTTCTGTTTTTCTAACAGAAGTATATTTTTGCTTTCAGTTTAATGTCTACACCACCTCCAGAAAGAGTTGCTGTAAAGACCTATGTGTCAGCATTTAGTAGAGAAAGGGCTCTATCAGCTATCAAATTTGAGCTGAAACGTGGTGGTCAAGTTTTCTATGTTGTTCCTCGAATAAAAGGTCACAGCTTTGTTAACTTCAGATGACACTTTGTTCACGATATACCTTCATGGGTCATGATGCATGATCCTGAAGGTATTTTTTTTAAAAAAAATAATTCTCAGTATAGCTGTAAGTTGGGCTTGTGATAATGGAAAGCAGTTGGCATATGTTGTGCTAAAATTCATTGTGTGATTCTTTCATAAAATGTACAATAGGCCACTCTAAAAGTTGCAATAGTACACAGACTCTTTTCAGTATTTTACATTGCAAAGGTTTTAATTGAAAGCATGGAAGTATAATGATACATTAGGAATATGAAGTCAATATAGATAAATGCCAGCTGATCGAATTTTGCGGACTGCTTTGGGATTATCGTATTTTATTTAAAGTGCAGAAATGTCTCTGTAAAACAGTAATAGCTTATTATTATGTGCAAATATGTTGCTATTATATTTCTTCATTATATTGTATTTAACATTTTCTTTGAATAAATGTTGCATTTGTAGGGCATGAATCGTGATGTAACTTAATACCTACCTCGATAGCCTATACATTTCTCATATTTCATTTCATTATTACAGCAATAGATGATGTATTGCAATTTCTCAAGAACTCTCTTCCGGATGTACCAATGGCTGTTGCTCATGGAAAGGTTGGTTGACTACACATTCAGAATGCAAGACTTCTACATTTACTGTGCTATTTCATAATTCCTTAGCGAGCACCGTCTAATATTTGTGTACACTGCTTTGTATTAAAAGCCAAAGTGCAAAGAATTTCCTACTAATGTAACTTTAACTTCTTCATTGTGGCCTGATATCCTTTTGGGTTGGTTATTGGCCAAATTAGTTTAACAGGAGACTCTATCTGGGACTCATGGAGGACTTTGTTCTTCTATAATTCATTTTAATTTTGATCAACAATGGCCATCCATTTTATGTAAGCTTAACGTGTCAACTTCATTCAAGTCTGTCTCTTAAATTGCTAGCTATTCCAGAGTTTACCATGGGAGGACACCTACATTTGCCATTACACGTTTGATAGTAATTTTTGTTCTGGTTGCATAGATGAATGGTGTTTTGGCCTAATTGACCAATTTTCTTGTCAAATCTTCTCTCAGAAAGTGTCGAAAAGTATACAACTTGCTATGGAAAAATTTGCTTGCGGGGAAGTAAAAATTCTTGTCTCCACACATATCATTGAAAGTGGAATAGATATTCCAAATGCCAACACAATGATAGTTCAATATGCTGAATTATTTGGACTCGCCCAGCTGTATCAGGTGGATTTCTTTTCTTATATGTTTTTAGTTTTACTATGCCTTTTTGGAAAATCGTTTAATGTATCAAATCTGAAATCATATAAATTTTATTGATTGTTGAATAATGCTCATTGGCAAATAGCTACTTGAGCATCTTTATAGAATCTTTGCTTGGTGCACAAGTACAAAATAATTTATGAAGGAGGATATTAGGTCTGCAGATATTGTAGACTGTTTTCATACTACTGATTTCTCTCTTTTCTATTTAGCTTGCTGTGAGAGACTGTTGTCATACTTGAACCAATTTGTGCCTTAGCTCTTCATGTTCCTTCTTATGCATGTCTCTAAATCACAAGTTCACTGTTCTTTTTTTTCCCTTCACAGTTACGAGGAAGAGTAGGAAGGTCAGGCAGAGAAGGTTTCGCATACCTCTTCTACACCGATAAGTCTTTGCTCTCAAGGATTGCAATGGTGAGCTTTGCAGTAATGCCTTCTATTTATTCTCGCAACATTTGTATCTGATGCTGAAAGCACATTCGCAGTGTTATGCAATATTGGGAGTTCCAATAACAAATAGAACCTGACCTCATTATTCGAAGATAGTGTTAGCATATTATTAATGATTCTCTGAGGCCCATTTACCAGTTTTGGTGGTACTAATTAGCAGTATTTGTGTTGAAGACAGCTTGTTCTAGGTGTTGCCAACTAAGTTTCAGGTTTGTGTTGATGCTACCCATAGTTGTCACGGCAGTCTATCTAGGCTAGGTGAGCCCAGACCGCCTGGACGCCTAGGCGGTGATTAGACGATGAAAAAGTAAATAATAAATAATATCTCATGATATAAAATTAACTAAATATACCCTATACGAAAGAAAATAATATCTCATGTGACATATATGACATGAAATTAACTCTCGGCCCACCTGGCTGGCCCATTTACCTCCCTTTTCCTAACCCTCTCCCCCATCTCTCTCCCCAATGCAGCCGATGGCCCATCGCCCACTCTCTCCTTCCCCTTGTCCCGCGAGCGAGCTTGGCCTCGAGCTCTCCAAGCCGCCACCAAGCTCTCACCTCTCCCCATCTCTCTCCCAATCCACTGACGGCCTGCTGTTCGCGCTCTCCTCCCTTGTCACGCGAGCGAGCTTGAGCTCGAGCTCTCCACGCCGCCACCGAGCTCTCACCTCCCCTCGGCCGACTCTCTCTCCTCGGGCGCGCCTTCTCAGATCGGGAGGAGGAGGAGGAGAGAGGGGGATTGGGGAGGAGGCGAAGAGCAGAGGGAGGAGGCGAGGAGCCGCTTTCTCTAGATCGGGAATGGAAGGAGGATTGGGAAGGAGGAGGCGAAGAGCTGAAGCAGATCGGAAAGGGGGGTCTCACCGAAGGTCTTGAGCTGCGGCACGGAGGCGGAGTTACCTTCTCTCCTCTCTTCTCAAGTTTTCGCGTGGGTTAGGGTAAGCCTCTGGCTCTCAATGCTCGTCCAGATCCCGGCCCAGTCGGCGGACTCCTCGCCTGGACGCCTGGGCGGGCGCCTAACTTGCTCTAGTCGAGGCGGCCGGTCCGGGCGTCCAGCTCCCTCCGCCTGGACAACTTGGCGTTGACTAGGCGTGGCCTAGTCGATGCCGTGACAACTATGATGCTACCACTGTCACCGCTTGCACAACTAAAATGTAGCAAACTAAATTGTGGTGTCTTCTGCTTTCATGGCATCTGATGTTTGATCTTTAGGAGGAATATGTGCTGGGTATTCTGTAAAAGAACCATGGATTTTGTGTGGTGAGGACATATCTGGTGCACCCCAACTTTTGGTTCTCTTCAAAACACAATGCAAATAGTCATGAAAAATTCTGAAATAACATTGGTTAGATAACTCATGACACAATCAAGCGTCCTACAAAAATTCAACTGAAAACTCAAATGTATATTATTATTAGGAGAAACAAAAATGTGAAATTTCAGTGAATAGTAGCTTTATCTTTTTTATATATATTTTCGGATTTATTTTTCAGTAGGATTTGTCATTTTTGTATCTCCGTGCATAGATCGAATTTAGATTTGAAATTTTGTGGCTTGGTAGAGTTATTTTGTGTCAGTGTTGTCAAAAAAAAAAAGAAGGAAATTTTGACCATTTGCATTGTGTTTTGAAGAGGATGTTCGGCAGTGCACCAAAAGTGGGGATGCACTAGATATGCCCTCTTTGTGTCACTATTAGCCATTGAGATCTCTTGCACTACATGAGTCCAGGATCTGTATTGTGTAATATTCGCTGGAAAGATATCCAACCACTGGCTTCAGCATTACCATGCTTTGCTGCAGCTAGCAGCTTTAGGACAACAATGCCCATAAATGTTTTCCTAGCTCGTACTGAACTCTGCATTAGTGTACACTGTACAAGTTCGTTGTCCATGCAATTTTCTGATCAGTTCCCAGTTTTATTATAGGAACCAAATGTCTAACATGACAGATGAAAATATCAACACCAAAAGCATGTTCAAACAGACATATAATAACCAATGTACTGTTTGGGATTACGGTAGCATAATCACCTTCTTTAAAAACAGCTAAAACCCACAAGTAAAAACACTAGATCGCCAGCGATAAAGATGCTTCGTCATGTCCTGGTGCTCTATGCTGCCTATGCTCATCTTGCCTAAACCAATTGTAGTCTCTGCAGTACTTCTTTTGAAGCCCACATGTCTCCAATTTTATCTCATCCTTGATTCCTCCCTGTTGATTTTGCCTAAAAGTCCATTTAATGGCAAATCATGAAAATGATGCAAAAGCAATCATTTGGCAGTATGCTCAGACAGGCTCTATACACAGTAGTTCCGACTTGTTCATTGTATAGGGGCGAAGAAAGCTCTTGCAAATCTGTTATGCCTTTTGAACAAGAGCTCCTACAGAAAATTAGTAAGTTTTCAAAACCTTCCTTTTGTAGAGGTAATTTGTTAGGCACCATTGCAGATCATCTTACCTGGAACCTTTAACTGCAATATCCTAGTTAGAGCAATATCCTAAATTCCTATTTAGAATGGACAATGGATTCCATCTCCCATTTACCCAAAAATATAGCTAACTTTCGACCACCCACAAAACTATGTACTTTGCCCTCCAATTCAATATGCTTTTTTTTAAGATCTTCATTTGTAACTTAATGTTTCCATCTGCAGGATAGACTTGGAGCTATTGAAGAACATTCAGATCTTGGTCAAGGTTTCCATGTTGCAGAGAAGGACATGGGTATTAGGGGGTTTGGAAGCTTGTTTGGTGAGCAACAATCTGGAGATGTTGCAAATGTTGGCATTGATCTGTTCTTTGATATGCTTTTTGATAGCTTGTCAAAGGTATCATCATCTTATTCACATTCATTAATGATTTTTCTCTTTTGTTCAAGTATTTACTTTTTCTTTTTGGTTCAATAGGGCAACATATCATGTGCACATTTTTTTGTATACAGTACACAACTAACAAAATTTTGAAAATTCTGAAAATTGTAGATGTACTTTATAGATTGCTCTACCTATGTATGTTTCAAGATCAAATTCATTATATATCGAGAGTTACAAAAAGAGAACATTCTGACAAGTTCAAACTCTTTAAACTTGTCAGAATTTTCACTTTTTTGTAACTCTTGATATATAATGAATTTGACCCTACAATTTTATACATAGGTAGAGTAATCTATGAAGTACATCTATAATTTTTTTCAGAATTTTTCGTGACTTTTGTTAGTTGGTGTACACGGTGTGTACACGGGAAGGCCTGTGTGCACAGGATACGTTGCCTTGCAATAGAGCCCGTTATTCTGATATTTCATATTTAGTAATTATGTCATTGGTTATCTAATATCATTTTGAACCTTAAGCATGTAAACCTATACACACACACATAGCTTTTCACGATGACAAAAGATTACGTTATTCTGTTATCATCGTTATTTCATTTTTCCTAATGTATTTGTTGAGTATTTTATAGATAACAAACACAAAAACTGTGCCATTTCTTTGCATCATTCACTATCCATGTCCTACCACATTGTATATACCATATTCAGCTACGAAAAAGGGTAATAATGCAAGCTATTATTCTAATTCCCATCTATGCATTTGCATGTTTGCATCAGTGGTGCTAGAATGCTACTTCACTTGTTGCTGTCTTAAGATGCCTATTCCTTGGCCAAGAAGAGAACTCTGGTTTTTAACTATTTTCTGCTTATTTGGCATCTTGGTCTAGTACTCGCATGGTTATGTAGTCCCCTTCTTGACTCTATTGTGGATTTTGTTTGTAGTTCTCATTCTTTTTTATTCGAGAATGTTTGTCTCATTCATGAAATCCATATTATTGTCATCTTTGTGCCTTACGGTTACTCCTCAAAGGAGAATTGCAGCAATTTTAGCTTTGCCCTTATTCATCAGCTATATATTCCTATTACAGTTTCCTTTGTTTTTTTAATGTTTAAGTATTTTTATGAGCAAAATGCCTTTATGAAAGTATTGCATGTCATGTTATTTACCCCAACAATTCTGACAGGGTTATTTTCTATCTTTTAGGTTGATCAATTTTGTCTTATTCCCATTCTTTACAAAGATGTTCAGGTGAACCTAAAAGTTCTTATTTTTGGGTAGTATAGCTTTTTTATGCAGTCTTGAATAATTTCATTCAGATATTCTTCCCTTTTGATTTTATTCACACACATTGTGTCTGAGTGGCTCTATTCTTGCACAGCTGGATATAAACATTTCTCCACATCTCTCCTCTGAATACATAAGCTATCTTGAAAATCCAGTTGAATTGCTCAATGAAGCAGCAAAAGCTGCAGAGAAGGATATATGGACCTTAATGCAATTTACAGAAGATCTTCGTCGACGATATGGAAAGGAGCCCCGTGATATGGAGGTTTGCTGCTGCAAATATTTTATGCCAATACTACCTGACTTGATGGTAAAGTTTAGTGGCTTACTAGTTACTTCATTATGCCTTCCTTCCTCTTTCTCACAGTTGCTATTGAAAAAGCTCTATGTAAGACGGATGGCAGCAGATCTTGGTATCAGTCGGATATATCCATCTGGCAAAATGATCATTATGAAAACAAACATGAACAAGAAGGTATTTAGGCTCATGACTGAAGCAATGGCTTCTGAGACACATCGGAATTCCCTATCATTCAATGGAAAGGAAATCAAGGTAAATATCAATATATTCCCTGATGTTGTTTCCTGGAATAAATGCAGTTGTGAGAAAATCCCCGTAATACAACCATAGTGAAAAACATTGGCGTGCTACATACAATGATATTATTAAAAAAAATTTGTATATTGTGTTTGCATTATGAACTTAAATTTAAAATGCTTGAAGGTTTTATGTCCAAGAATCCTTTGAACAATATACTGAAAGTCTGAAACTAAATAAGCTCATCTGCTGTTTGCATAACGTAGATTTATAATATTATTAAACTGGATGTGCAGCCCAATAGTTGGTGCTGCTAAGTCCACTTCTAATTCCTCACTATCCAATAGAAGCACATGTAATGGCAGATGGATGCATCATTCTATTAACCAAATGTGAAATGTCTGATGTCTCTGGATGAAAGATAGATTACAGGAATGAGCCTACTCCTGTAAGCGACAGCACGAAATAAGCCCATTTGCCAACAGGGCATATAATTAAAAAATGAGTAGTGCTTCTGTACACCACCCTTTCAATATAAGTTGCACAAATCTTGAAGTAAGGGAAGGGTAAGTAATCATCATGCACTCTTCATTCATACTTTAATATTTGTACAACTTTCAACTAGTGATGCATAGAAGCACTTCCCAAAATTTTGCTGCATTGGGGCTATTGTGAATTCTTTCTTTTCGAAAAACATTAGTACTTAAAAGATGGACAGGGGCACAGGGCAATCTACTGCTTTGATGACTATAGCGCTAAGCAGGGTTCCAAATCCTTGGCCTGGACTGGTACTTACAAAACTAACCGGAATTAAGTTTTACTATATGCTATTATAAAGGTAAGCTCGTACTAGTGATTATTAGAGATGAGAAAACATGAAAACCTAAGAAAAATTCAAAAATAAAAAGAGATGGAACGAGTTAATGGAAACGGGCCAGGACAGGGCCAAAATTTGGGGAAAATGGGAAATGGAACCCTGGCACCAAGCCACCTGTCAATCATTTAGGCCAGCATGTCTATTTTGCGCTTTCATGCACTGATAATATCTCATGGTGCGTGTTAGAAATTTCCATTGTCCCACCTGTCAATCATTCAGGCCAGCATGTCTATTTTGCGCTTTCATCCACTGATAATATCTCATGGTGTGTTAGAAATTTCCATTATTGATTGACACTTCATAAAGATTTATTATCATACAGGTAGCACATAGTCTCCTTTATAGCTAACTCAAGGAACTTGAACTTACCTTTTTCAACTTCTGACACTTTGAATATTCTATTTCCTATGTATTACCTTTTTAACAAGTTTTTTGTTTTCTAGGCTGAACTTCTGGTCAATCTGCCGGACACACTACTTCTGAACTGGCTTTTTCATTGCTTAGCAGATTGCTATGCAGTAATACCAGCCCTTGTGAAGTACTAGATTCTTCCATAAAAATGAAGGTTTTGCCCACTACTATAACATGGAACACACTATCCATGCTCGAGAAAATGAGGAAGCAGACGGCTATTTGATTAGTCGGCAACAGATGGTTCATCGTTGTGGTGGTATTGGCACTTTTGGCAAGACCCATGCGTGCCAATCATATGCAGTGTTGCTTTAAGAAATCCCATGAAAGTGTTAGTACAACGGATTATACCTATACACGAACTGGTACTCTCTTGAACCTCCGAATTTTCCTCCTTTTTTTCAGCTCATTAACAACTATTTCATGCATTTCCTTCACTGTGACTTTTCCTGTGAAATTCTGCAGGATGCTCAATGGAAGCCACGAACTGCATTTCTACGTTCACCGACGGTAGCTGATTGAACGCGTAATCACTAACCTCAATTGCTTCTCGCCAACAGCGTTAGAGCATCATCACGTAGTTGACACATTCGAACAACTCAGTTCAGATTCTACCTGACAAAATAGATAACCTTCAAATTTCTGACAAAGTAACTTGCAATATATTTCTTGACTAACTGCCCATCGAGGCCTTCTGAGAAAGGAACTTGCAATATAATTCTTGACTTACTGGTACTTAGTGTTATTCATTCACCCGTACGCATTTATGATACGCCATTTTTCAACAGAAATGTTAGCAGTCACTGAAAAAAGGGCCAATTTGTCAGTTTGTTGCAGGGTTCCAAATTTCTATATCTCGCTCCCTACCAAATTCAAAATTTTGGTGAAATCTTATTATTTTGGATAAAATCCAGACAAAATCTAAAAAGCAAAATTCAAATCTGGAATTTTGAATCGAATTTTGGGTGAAATTTCAGGCGATTTTTTTGAAATTTTGGCAAATTTCAATTGGACAAAAAATAGTTCAAATGATGTCGAAAAATTTTGAAATTTTTATGGAGGTCCCCGACACATCGATATTCCTATAAAAATTTTAGATGATTATCATGTCTGAGAAATTTTTAAAAATTCAAATATTGCTATTGTCCTGATAAAATGATGATTGGCAAGTTTGAACCAAATAAAAAATGGTTCAAACTACGTTAGAAACTTTTGAAATTTTTTGTGCATGGTTATGATGCATCACTAATCTTCTCATAAAATTTTCGATAATGATCAAACTTTATGAATTTTTAAAATTTGAACAAGTGCTATTGCTCTGTTAAAAGGTTTATCAGCAAACTTGAACAAAATAAAAAATGGTACAAACTACATTAGAAAATTTTAAATTTTTTTGTGGATAGTCCTGATGTAATATTAATATTCCTATAAAATGTTTAGATGATGATTATGCTTAATGAATTTTTAAAAATTTTGACAGTGCTATGTCCTGATAAAAACTTGATGATCAATACATATATTTGTTTTAGCAAACAAAAAAGTTTAAAATTTTTGAAAAATTTACAAAAGGGTGATAAAGAAATGTTTAAGATCTCATAAAAATTTGAATCATGATCACACTCCAGTGAATTTATGAAATTCTTATAAGGAATAGTAGTATTTATATTCTTCCTCTTTTGATTTTTGAAATATAATATAACAAACAAAGTTCAATGCTTACGAGATTTGAATGACCAAATAAAAAGTTTAAATTTTTGAAAATTTTATAGAATGGTACTAAGGCAATTCTTAATCTCTAATAAAAAGTTTAGATTATGATCACACTCGAGAAAATTTATAAAAATCTAACAAGGTTAGTGTCCTAATTATATTCATTCTGTTTTTGTTTTTTTTAAAGATAACAAATGAAGTTTAATTATTTTGAAAATTTTTGTGTATGATTCTACACTACTAAAGATAGTACCATAAAATTTTCAGATCATTATCAAGTTTGTACAATTTTAGAAAAATCTGATAATGTTTCTGTCAAAATTTTAAAATGTCTCAAAAATTCAGTCTTTCAACAAATTTCATGGAAGGTGACTTTATTAAGGGTTATTGAACTAAATCCGGTTAAATCCGCCATAAAACATTAAAATCCGGTTTCAAATCCCAAAATTTTGGTCGGTTTGGGTGAAATTTTGCCAAAAACGGAATTATTGTAGAAATTTAATTTTTTTAATTTTTTTTAATTCGGCTGGTAATTTGAATTTCGTGATGGCTCAAAATCTGAAATTTTGAACCCTGATTTGTTGTGCATGCCTGTCCAAGGCTCCAAGCTGACATCGACAATGGGCATGGTAGTTTAGTTCAACAAAGTTGGATATCATTTCAAGTAGGAACCGTATTTCTGATTCAATTTATTGTAAGTTAGCGAAAATGAACTGGAGATGCATATACAAAGAGTAAATTTGACAAAACTACAAATTTATTGTACAAACTATTAGAAGACTATAAGTTTTAGTTTCTATTTTATAAAACTACATATTTTAGTAAAACTTATGTCATAAAACTACATATTTTAGAAATATATTTCAAAAACAATTAATTCTAAAAGCTATAGGTTTGTGGTATAAGTTCTTCTAAAATTTATAGTTTTATAAAATAGAAACTAAAATATATAGATTTCTAATAGTGAGTATGAAAACTTATAGTTTTATGAAATTTACGAGTACAAACGATTTAATGGCAATCAGACATCGATGTTTCGCCCGTCCCTCACTTTCTTCACATGCGCTTGAACTATACGCACTCAGCTTTAGGCATTGACGAGGGGCAGCAACCCGTCGGTCGTCGCGTCGGCGAAGCTCCCAAGCTCGGGAGGTTCCGACCACGACTGGCATGCATCAAGGCGCTGACCTAGAGTGTGTGTCTCGAGACGGGCGCCAAGACGACCTTTGAGCTCGGGTCGGCTCTTGATCGCACCGTAGTCTCCCTTTGGTTTGAACGCATTTGACTCACGGTTGCCAAGATCCGGATCGTGGGGTGAAGCAGCGGCGATCAAGTCCGGAGCGCTTGTCGACCACCTCAACGTGCATGAGGGCCACGATCCGGGAATATCTCCCGCCCGTTACAGGCAGAAAGGATATAACACTAGGTGCGTGCAGCCTGAGGGGACACGGAGCTCGAGCATTAGACATAGCCATTGTTAAGCTTAAGCTATAACGCACTTGTACACGAAAACAACAAAGACCACCGCCGCAAGGCAACTGGAGTAGAACTATTACCTTCTCAGGGGCTCGAACCAGTCTAAAACCTCGTCTCGTGCTCGTTGTCGCTTAGCTCGACCTTCATCGCTTTGGGTCTTTCCTTTCGTTGGGCCAAGCTCCGCCGTCCCCGTCTTCACTAACCCCGCTTTCACTTTTTGCGGTTGGCGATTCCGATCGCCGACACCGGCGCCCACCGGGGTCCGATTGGCTTCGCCATTCGCAGGAAAACTCAGATTTCGGAGCATGGCGCGTTTCACCGACGGACGCTCCACGAGCATGGGTACGGCGACTCGACCCGCTGCCCTTGTTTCGCCTTTGCCACCGCCACTCGAGCATCACGCCTTGATGGCGACACCAGTATGCGGAGCCGCATGACGGCCGGATCCGCAGACCTTGAAGACGCCACGGATGGTGCATGTCGCCATCAACTGCCATCACAGACCCTCCGACGGAGCACCAGAGAAGGTCAAGACGCCGTCCGAATCCCAAAGCTTCCTTTCGGAGAACGCCACGCTTATCGCCTGTGTCATGGCGGACCCGATAGGGTGAAGTCGAACTTTTGGTCGAGCCTCGGCCGAGGAGCTCGATCGGTCGCGATCGAGGTCGATTTTCGCAAAGACCGGCTTATCACTCGGTCCCACTCGAGAAGTGATGATGACTCATCGCGCCATCACCAAGACCCGTCGGATGCCACTGCGAAGCGCGCCTCGCCAACAACAATCTCGGGACCTGGCTTCGACGCTGCCTCGTCGCCGTCCCGTGGGACCCAAATTTCGTGTGGTCCCAAGACGAGGCAAGCTTCACGAGCTCCGCGTCGGCCGACGGTGATTCAAGGGGCCCCTCCCCGGATGTTCCGCCCAGGCGCCGCAGGGTCAAGGATCGCTCGCTACCTCCTGTGACTCGTGCGGCGCGACGCTCTAGTCGTTCTCACCATAGGTCGGGCCGCCAGGGGAGTCTCGACCAGTCTAGCAAAGCCGGGGACTTGGTCGGAACGATCACCGCTTACAAGACCGTCTCTACTTATGGTGGCGGCATATTCCGACGACCTTCGTCGCGGCTTACCGGTCACCGGGTTCAGCTTTGGCCGATCGAAGCGCTGATGGGACCAAGAACCCAGATGAGTTCTTGTCCATCTACTCGACCGCCATCCTGGCGGCCGGGGGCGACGAGCTCGTCATGGCCAATTACCTCCCGACCGTGCTGGATGGGGCCGCGGACTTGGCTCTTCAACCGAAGCTTCGGTTCTTCAGTCGTGGCGCCAAGTCCAGCGCGCCCGCCCAACTTTCGAGTTGTTACGAAGCGGCCGAGGGAGAAAGACCTGGATCGCGTCATCCAGGGCAAGAGCGAGCCGCTCTGAGACTTCGTGCGGCGATTTATCCGCACCATAAACCTGATTCCGAGCATCTCCGACGGCCGCCATAAAGGCTTTCAAGTTCGGCGTCATGACGGCCGCTTTACCGAGACCTCGAGATCGCCTCGCGCTTAGCGCCAATAGGCTCTTCCAGATGGCGGAGCGGATGCGGACGTGACGACGCCGTCTCGCCGGAAGCGTGATTACGACCAAGGTAAGCTTGGTCTAAACCCCACGCAGGCCGCCCATCCAACTCCTGGGGAGCCGACCACTGGCCGCTCCCAAGAAGCGGAAGCGATCACAGAAACGGTGGATCGCCGCGAGTGGTCGCGGCAGACGGCCAATGAGAGGTTCTCGATGTCCGAGGTCAAGCTCGGAGGGGGCCCGCCCGCCAGGGCGGCCTCGACCTCGCCAGCGCAGATCACCCCAGCAGAGGGCCGACGGCCCTGGCCCCGGCGGTCAAGCTCGGCAAAGAGGGGCCGAGGCGCACCTGTGGCACGATGAGTCGGTTCGCCTGTTTCCACAGATCGCAGCCACGACCTGCGTTTTGCAGGCTTGGCAAGCTGTTGGAGGCTTTTATGATGGACGGAGGAAATGCCCGATTGCCAAAAAGACGACCAAATTAACAGGTCAATGCCGGGCGCGACCATGACGACTCGACCGAGTTCCAAGAGGGGAGTGCCGATCGACGAGTCTTCGGCGGCTCGTCGGCTTACGGCCGGCTGGAGCTCAAGGTCGCCTCATGACCATCTACTAGGTCGCCACGAAGCCTGCCGAGCAACCAAAGCAAAGTGGGCCGGGCCACCATCACCTTTTTCCCGGAGGACGACACCAAGGTATGGCCCGTGATCTAAAGACCGTGATCGGTCGTGACTCGACCATCGCAACACCGCGGCCGGCCGTGTCATGATCGGCGGCGTAGCTCCTTTAACTTGTCGCAGTCGGGCGCCGATCGGATGCAGATTCTGTCGAAGATCAAGAACGCCACCGCCCCTTCTTCGGGATTGTTTCAGAGCTCGACCACCCTCCGGGATGTGGTCTTGCCCGTCACCTTCGGGCGACTCTACCAACTTCCTCAGACGGAGTTGATCACCTTCGAGGTGGTCGAGGGGACCTCCGCATAACGCCATCCCCGCGGCTCGCCTCGATCAAGTTCATGTCGGCCAACCATTATGGCCATCGGCATGAAGTCGCTCGTCCCAACGGCATCATAACTGCGGCGAGGCGACACAAGCGGCGCGACGGTGCGAGACCAAGGCTCGCCCTTGTCTGGCGTGGTCGCCGAAAGCGGCCCGGAGGCGACGGAGAAGAGCGCGCTAAGGCGATAATCCAAATTGCAATGAGCAACGAAGACCGTACATCGAGGAGAACGACCACCAAAAGGCCCATGTGTCGCCGAGTTGAGTTCCAAATAGAACTGAGCTCATCACCTTCCTCCGCGCCAACAAGAGCATATTCGCTGGAGCCCATGGACATGCCCGGGCCCCGAGGAAGGTGATCGAGCATAAGTTGCGTGTCAGTCGACAACGCTCTGCGGCGTAAGCCGC